>RJWJ010002252.1:0-105287 GCA_004363605.1 Indri indri
GGCAGTATGGACATTTTAATGATGTTAATTCTGCCAATTCATGAGCAAGGGATGTGTTTCCATTCCTTTGAGTCATCTGTGATTTCTTTCATCAGGGTTACTTAGTTGTCCTCGTAGAGATCTTTCACTTCCTTGGTATATTCCTAGGTATTTTATTTTCTTTGTGCTATTGTGAATAATATAGAGTCCTTGAATTTACTCTCAGCTTGACTGTTACTAGTAGATATTAATGCTACTTTTTTGTGTACATTGGTTTTATAAGCTGAAACATTGCTAAATTTATTTATCGATTCCAGGAGTCTTTTTTGTGGTATCTTTAGGGTTTTCTAGATACGAGATCTATCATCAGCAAACAAGGATAGTTTGACCTCATCTTTCCCAATTTGGATGTCCTTTGTTTCTTTCTGTTGCCTGATTGCTCTGGCTAGGAATTCCAATGCTGTGTTCAATAGATAATGTGACAGTGGGCACTCTTGTCTTTTTCCAATTCTTAGGCGAATTCTTTCAGCACTTTCCTACTCAGTATGATATTGTTTGTGGCTTTGTCCTATAGGCCTTTTATAATTTTGAGTTATGTTCCTTCTATGCCTAATTTTTTGAGAGTTTTTATCAGGAAAGAGTGCTGGATTTTTATCAAATGTTTTTTCTGCATCTACTGAGATGATCTTATGGTCTTTGTTTTTGCATCTGTTTATGTGGTGAATCACATTTATTGATTCGTGTATGTTAATCCTTGCCTCCCTGGCATGAAACCCACTTGATCATGGTGAATTATCCATTTGATTTGTCATTGAATTTGGTTTTCTAATATTTTTGTTGAGGTTTTTTGCATCTATGTTCATAAGGCATATTAGTCTGCAGGTTACATTCTTCACTGAGTCCTTTCCTGTCTTTGGTATAAAGGTGTTACTGGCCTCAATAGAATGAGTTAAGGTGGACTTCCTCCTTCTCGATATTATGGAATAATTTCTGTAGGATAGGTATCATTTCTTTTTTTAGTTCTGGCAGAATTCAGCCTGGGAAGATTATGGGATCTTGGTGGGTACCTGGACATGTCACAAGACTGCAGCCAGTGACAGAGAAGGTTGCAGGACCTTGACAGCTGCCTGGGTGAATTGCAGGATATTTGCTGGTGCCTAAGCTGGTCACTGGATATTTGCAAGGCCCTGTGAGGTTCGTGGGACCTTGCTAGGTACTGTGCAGGTGTGGGATATTAGCAGTCAGCCGGACACACCAGAGTCTTGGCTGATGTCTGGGTGGGTTACAGAACCACAGCTGGTGGTTGGCTGGCTCTTCTGGCCATCGCAGCTGGGCCCTCTGTGGCTGCCAGGGCTGGGGTGGTGGACAATGACCCACTGGGGATTTGCAGTTACTGAAGTTCTCTCTGCCCATGTCCAATAGTGGCACCTGGTGCATTGCTCTTCAGGAGGCAGTGGCAGCACTATTGAGGATGGCAAAATGGTGATGGCAGATAGTGAGGGCTGGTGGGTGCCTGCTCTGGTTAGTTCACCGGGAGTCAGCCTGTGATGGGCCTCGAGGTGCTGCACAGCACGTAGGCACAGTGCATGTAAGAATGCCCACTCTCCTGGCTCCTTCTCTGACCTGGCAGGGGTAACAGGGAGGAAGCTGGAGTGGAGCCAACCCCTCTGCAGACTGAGCTTTCTAGGGCTGAGTATGTCAACTGGAGTCTGCTGCCATGACCTGGGACCAGAAGTTGGTGGGAATCCACTGTTCCTGTTCTCCAGTGCAATGCCGCTGTGGTTTCTAAGCAGTCCCTTGATCAGTTTAGAGGCCTGCTGTGGTGTGTAAACCCCCTCACAGTTCAGATTTCAGTATCTGCTGGGGGAGTGTAGAGGCCCAGTGGTCTCTCCCCTAACCCCTTCCCATGTGCATATGCTTCCCCCAATCACTTCCTGATCTTAGCGTGCAGATCACCCTGCTTCTCTCTCCCCTTCTTTGGGTTTCTCCAGTCATTTATCTGATGATTCACAATGCAGTCTCCAAGATGATCCATCCGTGGTTGAACCTCTACCTGCAACCTATGATCCACTTCTTGAGAAAAGTGAGTACAGGTTGCTTTTAGTCCATCATCTTGGCCCTTCCCCCAATGTTTCTATTGACAGTCTGTTCGAGGCATGCCCTTTAAAAATTATTCCAGCCTCTATGTAGTACCCAATTCCAAAGCTAGTTCTAAATGTTTAATTATTTGTTACAGTGGCACTCCAATTCCAGGTACCAGAAATCTGTATTAGTTTCCTATAGGTTCTGTAACAAATTGCCACAAATTAAAGCCTACCTACATTCCTTGATTTGTGGCCCCTTGTTCCATCTTCAAAGTCAGAAGCATGACACTTAGTTTCTCTCTAGGCTTCCATCATCACACCACCTTATCTCTTTTTCTCAACCTCTTGTGTCCCTTTTATAAGGACTCTTTGATTATATTGAGCCCACCCATCTCAGATTCATAAACTCATTCACATTAAAAAGAGGTTTTTATTTTTCACTATTATTCTAGAAATTGGGATATAGACAACTTTGAGGATTCATTAATCATCCTTCCACAAAAAAGAAAGATTTATTGTGATTGCCCTGTTTCATCACTATATTGGAATCACAGAAAGGGAGGGCAGGAGAATGGGGGAAATAGCATGTTTTGTTTTATAGATTTCTGGGTCATACGGAGCCACATTCATATTTGAAAAACAAGAAACCACATCACCTAGAGATCCTGGCCCCTGAAATGAATACATCGGTAACAGTAGATTTTGAAGGTTTTTCTTTGCTTGCTTGTTTTCCTTAAGAGGAAGGTTGGTAAGTTCTATATGTACAATAAAGAAAATAATATTGAAACTTCCCACCCTATGCACACACATACACACACACAATTATCACTGGAGAACCTACCTGAAGATCAGAACTTGGCAATCTGTTCTCGTTCTTGTTGTGCTCTTGGCTGAAGAATGATCAGACACACCCATAGCAGAGACAGCATGAAACAAAGTTTATTGAGGAATAGCAAGGTAGGTTTATGGAGCAAGAGCAAAATATATTTGCCATAGATGATGAACAGGCCTCCTGTTGTAACAAGAGGCTCTGGTCTGGGGTCCTGTTTTATATTGTCTGGATTGGTTCCTCCTCATTGTTTAAACGTGACCATTGAAGAACTCTGATGCACAGTTTATGACATGATAATTAGCGTTAGGGTCCTCTAGGTCATTTTCCAGATCCTAGTACGCCTGGGCTATCTGGCTCATGGGCTTAGGAATTCTCTGCGTTCTTTTGCAGATTGGCAAGGCTTTCATTCCTCTTTCTCCAAGGTGTGGCAGTTGTTAGGGGCAGGATCTAGGTGGGGCAGGCTCCAAGACGGTTGACGCACCCTTGCCCTTTTTCCCCAGGTGTGGCAATTACTGGAGGCAGCACCAAGGTAGGACTCCTGCTTTTGTCCCTAGGTGGGCCAGAGGTCTCTCACTATCTACCTAGCAGAATCATTTACATCTTTATAGACACATAGGGAGATTAAAATTTCAAGGCTCCCCTGATGTGATATATGTCACTTCCACATCTGTCCTTCAACAATCACAGCAATCACTTTTTTTCTTCTATGCTAATTGGCTAAAAGAATGTAGAGATTCATTGGAGAATTCTGAGGAAGTCCTAGAAGATGATGATGCATGATGAAAAAAGAGGCAGGCTCCATAAATATAACTTGAAAGGCTACCTATGAAACACCTGATTGAATTATTGTCATGAGTGAAAAATAAATTATTATTATTGTGTTCAGGTAGTGAGATTTGGAGGATTGTTTGTTACTAAAACTAACATTTCTTATCCTGAGTGATATGCTGTATTTCATTTCAGTATCCAGTTTTTTCTTGCTCAAATATAAAAATGTTATTGATTTTTATTTCAAATTCTAATGATTATAGGTAAAATACTTTGGATTGTTCATGTACACTGCCATATTATTTGTGAATAATGACTTTTGTTTATTTCTTTCCAGTGATTATCTCTTTGTTTTAATCTTGTATTTCACTGGCTGGGCATGCTACATTAATGTTGAATAGAAGCTCTGAGTCCTAACAGTAGGCTTTTTTGGCTTATTTTTGATATTAAATAAAATTAACATTTATATATAATATCTGATATAGATTTCACTCTGGTATTTCTTGTAACATGGTTAGATTTTTTAATGTAAGGAAGTTCTTTTCTAATTTTATTTTAATAAAAATAGTTTTAAAATAATAAAAGTATATGGAATTCTACTAGATGTTTCTTTGTCCTATATAGTTATAATAATGTGTTTCTTATTTTATTTGTTGCTGTGAATTCCATTCAGTGATTTCCTAATGCTCATCTAACCAATCTGCTTCCTGGAATAAACTCAACTAGGTTATGATGTATTATTTTTCAAATATATTGCTGGATTTTATTTGCTTGGATTTTATTTAGAATTTTTACATCCAATATCATGAGTATTTTTATATACTCCCATAATTTTTTCATGGTATTGTCTTATTAACTTTTAACATTCTGAGGCATCTGCTCATATCGCTTTTGTTCATTGTATCCTCTTAATAACTTTTTAAGTTCTGGAGAATCTATAGTTATATTTCCTGTTTCATTCCTAACATTGTTTATGTGTGCCTACTCGCCTTTTTTCTTGATCAGTCTCACCAGAAGCTTGTCAGTTTTATTAGACTTTCAAAAAAACAACTTTGGCTTTGTTGATAGCAACCATATGTTTGATTTCTGTTTTATTACTTTCTACTCTTATCTTGACTGTTTTCCTCTAATTTCTTTTAGGTTTGTTTTCCTGGTCTTTTATTAATTTCTTAGGAAGTATGCTCTGCTCAGCTCATTATTTCTCTTTTCTAATACAAGCATTTAAGATAGGGATCAGCAAACATTTCCCATAAATAGACAGAAAGTGAATATTTTACATTCTGCAGGCCACATATGGACTTTGTTGAATATCTTTACATTGTTTTAAACCCTTTAAAATTGTTCAAAAACATTCTTACCCCAATGCCTGTGCAAAAACAGTAATAAGCTTATTTCGACCAATAAACCACAGTTTGCTGAACCCTCATTTGTACTAAATTTTCCCTTAGGTAATAGACTTTTGCTAACAAGTTTTAAAACATATTTCATTAAATTTATGTTTTTAAATATTTTCCAATTTCCAGTAGCATTCTGACTTCAATTCATGAGTATTTGGACTTTTTCTCTTAATTTTGGAACGTATATTTTCCGATCACCATTTTATTTTTGCTAGTGTGTTTATATTCTCTGTAATGCAGACTGCAATGTCCTTCTGTACCCTTGAAATTTGCTGAGGTATGTTTATAGCAAGTGAATATTCCATATACGTTTGAAAAGCTTTTGTATTCAGTATTAAATTCAGTGTGCTACAGGATTTTCAAATCAGCCTTTTCAACTTGGTGGATGCCACCAAGGCTTATGGCTTATACCTTTCAGAGTATGCATAAAGCATCATCTGGGTCCACTTGATTAATGGCTGGGGTGACTTGTAACCAGCTCCATGAACCCCTGTATGTTTTTTTAATAATCCTCTACCTTAACTAACTACTGGACCCTTTGAATTGTTTCCCAGAAATCATGGACTCAAACTATTGGCCCCAAGTGATCCTCCAATCTTGGCCTCCCAAAGTGCTGGGATTATAGGTGTAAGCCACTATACCTGGCATGAAATGATGGATTTTCAATAAGACAAAGGATTTGAGATTCTGAAGGGCCCAGGGAAGACTTCCTGATGGCAACATTCACCATCCCCCACAACCTGCCACTAATGCATGCAGTCCCTTGTGAGATACATCATGACCTGCCCCAAGGCACCTGGCTCCCTTTAAGCTTGGACTTGGGGGGGGGGTAGGGGCAGGGCAACATATGTAACCTAAACATCTGTACCCCCATAATATGCTGAAATAATAAAAAAAAAAGCACATGCTATCCCTTAGTCAGGGAGATGGATTTTAGGCAGCTTCTGTCGTTCTCCTGGCATGATGCCTGTCATATTAATAATTCCTTTCTTCCTTAGCAATCCTCACTGTGTCAATTATTGGATTTTTATATAAGGATCACTGTACCCAGACTGAAACCCTCTTGCAGTTTTGACAACAGACTGAGGAACGTTGCCCTAGAACTAAGGGAGAAGAGTCCTGAGGTGAGGCAGGGCAGACAATTCTGAGGTCCTATAGACATCTCTTTGAAAACTTTGCCCTAAAGATCCTAGCTTGGCTTGAAGATCTCTGAAATACAATTTGAGCCATTCTCCCATTGTTTTGATGAATAGAAACTGGCTCCCTTCTATCCATATTAATATTAATCTGCTAACCAAAGATCGCTTGGCCACAGCCTTAGTATTCTCTCCCAATCACCACACTTTTAATTTTTTGCATGGTCAGGCTGAGAGTGTTCCAAAGCTTTCCATTCTGCTTCCCTTTTAATTATATATTCCATCTTCAAATCATTTCTCTCTTCTCTCATTTTATTTCAGTGGCCAAAAGAAGCCATGCAGCACATGCTTTGCTGCTTAGATATTTCTTCTGCGAGATTTCCTAGCTGATTGTTCTTAAGTTCTGCCTTTCGTAAAGTTCTAGGACATGGACAAAATTCCACGAAGTTCATTGCAACTATTAGATGGCCTGCACTCCAGTTTTTAATACCTTATTTTTCAGTTGCATGAGATCTTCTCAGAATAACATTTCCTGTCCATATTTCTACCAGCATTCTGGTCATGACTACTTAAGTAATATCTAATAAGTTCCATGCTTTTCCTACAGTTCTTTCTGAGCTGTCTCCAGAATCACCCATAATGCTCTGTTCACAGCAATATAGACTTTTTCTAGCCTGCTCCTCCAGACTCTTCCAGGCTCTGCCCACTACTTCATTCCAAAGCTGCTTCCATATTTACAGGGGTTCGTTATAGCAACAATCCCATTTCTTAGTACCAATTTTCTGTCTTAGTCTGTTTTGTGTTGTTATAACAGCATACCACATACTGGGTAATTTATAAAGAAAAGAAATTTTATTTTTTGCAGTTCCGAAGGCCGAGAAGTCCAAGATTGAGGAGCCAGTATCTGGTGAGGGTCTTCTTGCTGTGCCTTATTATGGAAGGCAAAGGGCAAGAGAGTGTTGCATGCTCACAAGAGAAGAAGGGGATCAAACTTCTGTGAGGAACCCACTTTGGGGATAAGGAACCCATTCCACAAAAAAATGACCTTGTGTTCACATGAGCAGAGCCCCTATCTCAACACTGTTGCACTGGGGATTAAGTTTTTGACTCATGAATTTTGGGGGATGCTTTCAAACCAAAGCACTGTCTTTATGTAATTTTTATCTGAGGATTCTTTACATTTTTTTTTGTTAGATCATGGTCACATAAAGAGATGTTTTTGCATGGTATTCAGCATTCTTTTTTTTCTTTTCTTTTCTTTCTCTTTCTTTCTTTCTTTCTTTCTTTCTTTCTTTCTTTCTTTCTTTCTTTTTTAACATCAAGAGCATGTGCTCAGCTATCCAGTACAACATGTTTAGGGATATGAAAGTCAACACAACTATTTCTTAGAGCCTTTTTTTTTTAATACTTGTAGAAATTTTCCTTCATGTGAAATATTTATTTTTATTAATTTCTAGTTTTAGGAATAGAAAAATATTCATTTCAAGAAGAGTTTGTATTTCTACTTTTTATAAGTTATTGACCTTTTTGTCACCTCAACTGCCATTGTTTTGTTGTAAATTACTCATAACTATAATTTTTCAAAAAGAATTATATTTAATACATCTATTAATGAGATTCACCTCATTAATTATTGTACTTGCATAGGCTCACTTATTTTTTTATCTTCTTGATCTTCATTTCCTTAGAGGCATTAATGACATCCACCTGCTATATTCATGTATTCTATATTTTATGTAGTATTTTTAATGAATTATAATACTACGTTATTTGATGAATAAACCTCATGACTATTTATTAGAGATAGAAAATAGTATCATTACGAGGGTCACGAATATCTTTATCCTTTTATGTTGTGAGTTTGGCAATAATATTCTGACACTGTTATTTTTCTTTATTGGACCATACATTCAACATGAATAAAGTCAATGTGACTAAGTGGAATACTCTGATTAGTCATCTTGAGACTGCTAAAAATATCTTTTATGTTGAAGTAGAGATCTGGAAATTCAAGAAGTACCATTAAGTTTGACACTTAAAAAAATGATGTTTCTACCAGAAGAGTTGGTATGAAATACCAGCAAAAACAATGGAATGCAATATATTAATAAAGGTAGCTAAGACCAGATGTTACTAGTGGAATTGGGAAGCATTTAAAAGTTTATTTGGAGGGAGTACTAAACATTATATTGGAAAAGGAATAAGGTTATTCTCTCGGAAAAAAAAAAACAGAAAAGTTTATGAAAACCAATTTCTTAAAAGACAAATCACCAACAAACATTTATGATAAAAACTCTCATCAAAATAGGCATAGACAGCTCATTCCTTAAAATTATCAAGTCCATTTATGACAAACCCACTGCCGATATCATATTGAATGGGGAAAAATTGAAACCATTCCCACTTAGAACCAGAACTAGACAAGGCTGTCCTCTATCTCCACTTCTATTCAACATAGTGCTCGAAATCCTCGCCACAGCAATTAGGCAAGAGAAGGGTATTAAGGGTGTCCAAATGGGACAGATGAGATCAAACTCTCACTCTTTGCCAATGATATGATATTATATCTAGAAAACCCCAAGGATTCATCTAAGAGACTCCTAGTACTGATAAATGAATTCAGCAAAGTCTCAGGATATAAAATCAATACACACAAATCTGTGGAATTCATATACGCCAAGAACAGTCAAGCCGAAGATCAAATCAAAAGCGCAATTCCTTTTATAATAGCCTCAAAGAAAATTAAATATCTAGGAATATATTTAACGAAAGATGTGAGTGACTTACACAGGGAGAACTATGAAACACTAAGAAAAGAAATTGTAGAAGATGTAAACAGATGGAAAAACCTACTTAGTTCATGGATTGGCAGAACGAATATCGTTAAAATGTCCATACTACCTAAAGTGATCCACAGAATTAATGCAATCCCTATCAAAATCCCATTATCATTCTTCACAGATCTGGAAAAAATAATTCTACGCTTTGTATGGAACCAGAAAAGACCTCATATAGCCAAAGCTATCTTACATAAAAAGAACAAACTGGGAGGTATCAGTCTACCAGACTTCAAGCTGTACTACCAGGCTATAGTAACTAAAACAGCATGGTACTGGGACAAGAACAGAGACACTGACCTCTGGAACAGAACTGAGAATCCAGAGATGAAACCATCTGCATATGGTAATCTAATCTTTGAAAAGCTGACAAAAATGTACACTGGGGAAAAGAATCTCTTTTCAATAAATGGTGCTGGGAAAACTGGGTATCTACATGCAGAAGAATGAAACTGGATCCCCACCTCTCACCTCTCACAAAAATCAATTCAAGATGGATAACAGACTTAATCCTAAGGCATGAAACCTTAAGAATTCTTAATGAAGATGTTGGGAACACCCTTTCAGACATCAGCCTAGGCAAGGAATTCTTGAAGAAGAACCCCAAAGCAATCATCACAGCAACAAAAATAAATAAGTGGGATCTAATCAAATTAAAAAGCTTCTGCACTGCCAAGGAAACTATGATTAGAGCGAATAGACAGCCCACAGAATGGGAGAAAATGTTTGCTCTCTACACATCTGATAAAGGGCTGATAACCAGAATCTATCTAGAACTCAAAGAAATCAACAAGAAAAAATCAAACAACCCCATCAACAAATGGGCAAAGGAAATGAACAAAAACTTTTCAAAAGAAGACAGAATAATGGCCAGAAAACATATAAAAAAATGCTCAACATCTCTAATCATTAGAGAAATGCAAATCAAAACCACAATGAGATATCACCTAACTCCAGTGAGATTGGCCTCTATCAAAGAATCCCAAAACAACAAATGATGGTGAGGATGCGGAGAGACAGGAACACTCTTACACTGCTGGTGGGACTGCAAATTAGTGCAACCTGTGTGGAAAAGAATTTGGAGATACCTCAAAGAGCTAAAAACAGAAATACCATTGGATCCATCAATAGCACTATTAGGCATCTACCCAAAAGAGTACAAACCATTCTATGATAAAGACATCTACACCCGAACGTTTATGGCAGCACAATTCACTATTGCAAGGATGTGGAAACAACCCAAGAGCCTGTCAATCCGTGAGTGGATTATCAAAATTTGGTAGATATATACAATGGAATACTACTCAATCATAGGAAACGACAGTGATCTAGAACCCCTTTACTTTCCTGGATTAAACTTAAGCCCATTATCCAAAGTGAGGCACCACAAGATCGGAAGAACGGGCTCCACTTGTACTTGCCCACAAATTGGTACTAACTGATCAACACTAGGGTGATCCCATGGCAGAAATACTCTCCAGGGATTGGGGGGAGGGTAAACCCACAACTAAAGGACACGGGGAGCATTGTAGGGGGGAAAGGCATGCCTCTAACCCTTGCTTGGGTGAGGCAAAGACATAAAGTGTAACCGTAATATTTGTACCCTCATAATACCCTGAAATAATAAAAAAAAGATTGAAAAGTGGCCAGTCCCATTGACCATTACAAAAAAAAAAAAAAAGACAAATCACCTACATACCAATTCAACAAATGCACTTATTTTTTAAACTATTTTAGTTTATAATGCTGATTATATCTTCATAACATAATTTTCAGATAAGTTAATTTTATTTTTTCTAAGCAGTAGGAAAATTAGACCACTGGTATATTTAAGAACAGAGAAATGGGCCAGGTGCGGTGGCTCACGCCTGTAATCCTAGCACTCTGGGAAGCTGAGGCGGGTGGATCACTCAAGTTCAGGAGTTCAAGACCAGCCTGAGCAAGAGCGAGACCCCATCTCTACCAAAAAATAGAAAGAAATGATCTGGACAACTAAAACTATATATATAGAAAAAATTAGCCGGGCATGGTGACGCATGTCTGTAGTCCCAGCTACTTGGGAGGCTGAGGCAGAATGATTGCTTGAGCCCAGGAGTTTGAGGTTGCTGTGAGCTAGGCTGACACCACGGCACTCACTCTAGCCAGGGCGACAAAGTGAGACTCTGTCTCAAAAAAAAAAAAAAAAAAAAAAAAAAAAAAAAAAAAAAAAAAAAAAAAAAAAAAAAAAAAAAAAAAAAAAAAAAAAGGGCAGAGAAATGGAAGACTGAAAGGCTGAGAGAGGGAAATAGAAGATCATAAAGAGCCCTTAGCTCTTCCGTCTTTTTCCTACTCATTGTATCATTTTAATTTTGCATCTCAGTTTACATCTGTAGCAGCTGAGCATGCAGGAAAAGTTGAAGATGTTCTCAATGTGCTGTTACAAAGTCCAAATGAAATCCAGGTGTGTATATGAGCATCCTGAATAAACTGCTAATGAAAAGGCTAAAGATCGGTGGCTAATAATTAATATCTTGGTCATGGAATGATGTGGAACCATGATGTTAGTTACCCAACTTTCTTCTAGTTTTCTAATCTGAGGCTCTCAACTTGTAGCTTCCATTTCATAGTCAAAGATAGTCCAAGGTTCTATTTTTCACGTCTGTATTTCAACCGTAAGAAAGGGTAGAAGGAACATTAGATGTCATGCTTCTGTCCTTTAATGGTGTGGCATAGAATTTGAACTCATCACTTCTTGTTTAATACCATTAGCCTGGATTTAGTCATGTGGACAAATATTGCTAAAATAGAAGCCAAGAAGTGTAGTCATTTGTTGTGTGGCCATGCATACAGATACAATTTAGTAGTTTTGTTAGTAAAACGTAATGAAGATATTGTGGGAAAAACAGTTTTGGTTCACCAAATAAAACTAAATTTGTAGAGTGATCATTAGGTGAATTGATCTGCTTCTGAGGAGCTGTTTGGACATTTAAAAATTATATGCACATAAGTGTCTGTCTAGTACATGAAAAGCATACAATGCCTTTGAATGAAAGAATAAATGGCTAAGCCATCAAGGACTGGGTTAGAAATGACAATAACAGAGCACACCTGAACTCACAGACTCACAGAATCAATTCAGTCAATATTTATTGAGGGACTGCAGGCCAAGATTTATGTTAAGCACTGGGTGAACGAAAATAAAAAAAGACAATGAACCTACTCATATGTGCCAAAAAATTATGATGAGGAAGAATTGTCAAACTAATCATATAAAAAGATATGGAAATATTAAATATTCTTATCTTCTCCAATGTTATTATCACACTACCTCTGCAAAGTTTGAATCTTACTGGCTTACCACCAGAAAGAATCACAGGTGAGTATATTGTGATGCATGCACCTCTTCTCAGCCTTGGATAGATCCATACATACATTATTAACCAAATTCATGAGTCTGGTATACAAGCAGAATGTCAATGTATTTCTTTGCAATAAAACATTCTTGCTGCACAGACCGTAAGACTCAATAGTGACATGATGAACGTTTTTTTTTCCAGAAAATCTTTACAGGAAGGCAAATTACAACAAAAAGTTTGCTTGATGTACTTGAGATCTCAAAACTACTTGAGACAAATTGAATATTTATTATCTGTAATAGCCAAATACACCCATTTCACAATAGAAATTTTTTGCTTTCTCATCAATGGGACTGTAACATTTGTAATGTATTGGCAAAAGTTTCTCCTACATGGTTTTGGAAATGGTTTCAGACCCCATTTATCTCCTATATGATTATTTCTTAAATCAGATCAAAACTGACCAGAACTGTGCCATCCCGATCCCAGCCCTGAGTTTCCGATTGATCCATATTTTGCTTAGATCTTTTAGTGTATTTATTTTTCTGTCAGGTAATATGGGGCTATCATATTTCTTTAATGTAATTTTTAATATATATATTTTATCTTACTGTGCTAGCTTCATCATTAAAATTTATTAAAATTTATAAGGGGTATCTTAGTATGTTTTCATATATTTAAGATACAAGTGGTATCTTTAATGTATAATAAAATACTATGGAAACACGGGGGAAGGAGGAAATCTATTTGATTAAGGGCAACGAGAAAAGTTTTCTCAATATAAATAATTATATTTGACTAGGTTTGAAAGATGGATAAGATTTCAAAAGTGAATAAACAAGAAAAACAATTTAGGCAAAGGAGTGTGTGCAATTAAAAAGACATAAAAATCACATAGCATTTTTATAAAGTGGTCAGTAATCTGGTGTACCTAGTGCACATTAGTGTTTTAATATGAAATGATATTAGAATAAAAATTTTATTATTATGTGAGATACCATAGTAAAAACAGTAATTTCAATTGTTATTATAATTTTAATAATGATTCAGGACATGAATTCACATTAATAGATCAAGGAGGAAAGAACATAGAAAGAATGAATGAAATGGTCTCAATGTCAGATGGAAAAAGCAGAAAATTAATAAAAAATACATCCACTGGAGTTGCTTATCTAAAGACACTACTCTATAGAGCATCGTGAGTTTTACCATTTTTCTTTCCTTTCTTCTTCATCATCAAGCTTCCTGAAAATAGCAGCATGTTTCCAGATAAGATTTCCTGGATCCATGGTTTATAATCATATTTCTTTCAGTATAAAATATATCGGAGCTAAACTTAATCATGCTAAAGAGCAACCTTTGTTTTCCCAACCCATCTTGTTAGTGATATTATATGAACTTCTAAAAATATAATTTATAAACCTCCCCATACGTAAACCAAATGTTTAAGGACTCCTGAAAGTACGCAAAAAAAAAAAAAAAAAAAAAAAAAGTCTCCCAAACAAAGGCTGTACTTTTTCTCAATATGAACTCCTAAATCTGATACTAAACACTCAGCAAATGGAACTTCTCTGGAGCATTTTATCAAAGCAACAACAGAAGTTGCCTTTGTTGGGAAACTCTTTTGTTATTGGCCCAATCTTTATGCAAAGGAAATAAACTGTGTATGTGAATAAGAGTAAAAGACAAAACAAAAAACAAAACAAAAAAAAAACCCACAGACTAAAAACATTTTGATTACAAAATTATTCAGATTTGAAAATTATAATGCGTCCAAATTTAATTTGTCTTAATGTTTGCCTCCCTAAGAAGCTATTGCAAAAGCAATCAGTTGCTTAAGATCGGTTACCAAACATGGTAGCTCAGAAATGTATGCCAGCAGTATGTTTAAAAATATTGATATTGTATAGGGCCTCAAAAATCTTTACCATTAAAGAATTGTCCTGGTAGTATTTCTGCCTTGCCATACTCCATAAGAAATGTTGTAAGTACACATGACAACCAGCTGAAGTGGCACAGTGCCATAGCTGAGCAGGGACTGACAGCAGCTAGTTATCATGTTACCTTCCACCAGGTGCCAGGCAGACACTGAGGTAAAAGGCCCAGTCAGTAAAACTTATGAACAGCTCCATTTTGATTTGTCTGGTCAATTGTAAGGTCATCTACTTTCAGGTATTTCAACAAAGTTTGCCTGACAGGAAATTAATTCTGGAAGGTCTTTACCCACACAAAGGCAAGAATCATTTGTAGTTCTGAAGACTTGAATATAGCATTGTCTCCAGGCTGATATGCAGCAGATTCAGGAATGCCACCCTAAAGTATTCAACTTCCCTAGAAATGTTATTTGAACAAAATACAAACTAGGTAAATCTTACTTCAAATATTAGGGGGGGGGGGAAGACAATTCTACTGGCGCACAGATACTTGTCAACCAAGTTTCAGGTCCATTTAAATCCACTTGCACATTGAAGATAGAGAAGACTGATGTCATAACTAAGGAGAGGAGAAACTTGACAGACTTTGCCCGTCTTTATAGGGCCTGCTCCAATACCGTGTTCCAGAATTCTGATGAAAGAACCAAGGGAACAGAAGATACAGAAAACAAAGAGTTAATATGTAACTAAGCAATAACAATGACAAAAAACATAGTAAACTTCTGAATAAAATTTAATTTATCCCTGTTCTCCCAAACAAAATCATCTGAGGTGATTTTGTTTTTTTAATTCATGTACATACGTAAAAATTTGCATTAAAAATGAATAGAAAATTAAAGGAGTTAAACATGGACATTAGTTGTAGTCGAGTCCGAAAAATAAGTAAGAAAACATTATGGATTCCCCTTGGAGGTGTGAAAGAGCTTTTCATACTAGTTCTTGATTGTAAATCAGCGTCAATTGAAAACAATCATATGCTAATGATTGCCTGATAATTTCTTCTTTCAATTGTAATGATCAAAATTTTGCTATTATTAGTTCTTTGGGAATTGAATAACAGCTTTAAACACCTATACTTTCGCTGTACTCTTTTAAGTCTTACCCATTTTTCATAGCTTTACTGATAGCTCTCTAAGGAGCACATCTACACCATACCATTGTTTGCTCTGGAGTCAATACCTTTGGTCATACCAGCAATTCAGTAACTGAAAACTAAAAGAGGAAATTGTTTCTTTATGTGTAGGTTTATAACAGAAATGATGATACTGAATAATTAGGAATACTTTAATTAATAATGATAATAAGCAAACATACTGAGTACTCATTATATGTTAGACACAATTCTAAATACATTGCATTTCTTTTGGGGAGGGTGGCCCAGGGAGGTATTTTGTTATTTTTTTAAAAAAGAAATATACATGGTGCATGTGTACATTGCATGTACACATTTTTTCATTATGTAAATATAATAATATAACCATATAGCTATATTTCTTTATCACTTGGAAAGTGCAGGAAAAAAAAATGCCATAATCTTACCACTTAGGATAGCCACCTTAAGAATTTTGGTGAATATTTTTCTAGTATTATTACCGTATTATTTTTATATAATCTTGATACAATTTTACCTTGGACATAAGCATTTTTAAGTTTTTCATAAGCATTTTCAATTTTAAAAATCATTTTAATTGTCATAAAAGGACACCAAATTTCTTTCTTAACTTTTACTATTAAAAATGACCATTTTGTGTATATGTCTTTCCCCAACTTTTGCTTATTTTCATTGGAAAGATTTCTGGAAGTGGAATTAAGAAGGTAAATGTATATGGATGTTTTTATGATTTTTTAAAATCCATGTGGCCTCCAAAGATTTATTCAAATTAACACTATCACTAACTGTGTACAACAGTGTTATTTATACTATACCAATATTTGATAATATGGAAACTTAAAAAATCATTATAACAGGTGAAAAATTATAACTAATATTTGTTTATATTTCTTTGAATACTAGTGAGGTTGAAGACAATCCCAGCTATTTGTTTACTGTTTTTATTAATTGCCTAATGATATCATATGCCAATTTATGGGATATTCATATTTTTCTTATCAACATATCTGATTCCTTTACATATTTGTACAGTTCTGCATATTATTCATACTCAAAAAAAAGCCAGTTCAGTACAATTATTATAGAAATTTACAGATGAGATAATTGGCCACTGGGAGTTTAAGAAACTTGCCCTCTGACACATGTGTAGGTGGTGGAGCTGAAAAACTGAGAAATTCTGAATCTAGAGGTTGTACACCTTACTGCATGGTGAAATCTGCTAATATCTATCATTACTATTTCTTCTCTCTCTCTCTCTCTCTTCTTTTTCTTTCAGAGATGGATTTTCGGTTTGTCACCCAGGCTGGAGTGCAGTGGAAAGACTGTAGCTCACTGTAACCTCAAACTCCTGAATTCAAGTGATCTTCCAGCCTCATTGTTCCAAGTAGCTAGGACCACAGGCATTTATCACCACACCCAGCTAATTTTAAAACCATCCTCATACAGCCATCTGATCTTTGACAAGGCAGACAAAAACATGCACTGGGGAAAAGAATCCCTATTCAATAAATGGCGCTAGGAAAATTTGACAGCCACATGTAGAAGACTGAAAGAGGATCCACACCTCTCACAAAAGTCAACTCACGATGGTTAACAGACTTAAACCTAAGGAATGAAACCATAAGAATTCTAGAAGAAAATGTTGGAAAAACTCTTATAGGCCTAGGCAAAGAATTTATGAAGACCACAAAAGCAATCACAGCAACAAAAATAAATAAATAAATAAATAAATAAATAAATAAATGGAACTGATCAAATTAAAAAGCTTCTGCATAGCCAAGGAAATTATCATTAGAGAGAATAGACAACCTACAGAATGGGAGAAAATATTTGCATGATATGCATCTGATAAAGGGCTAATAACTAGAATCTATATAGAACTGAGGAAAATCAGCAAGAAAAAACCAATCGACCCCATTAAAAAGTGGGCAAAGGACATGAACAGAAACTTTTCAAAAGAAGATAGGCTAATGACCAACAAACATATGAAAAATACTCAACATCTCTAATCATCAGGAAAATGCAAATGAAAACCACAATGAGATATCATCTAACTCCACTGAGAATGGCTTTTATCAGAAAGTCCCAAAACAATAAATGTTGGTGAGGATGCAGAGAGATAAGAACACTCATAAACTGCTGGTGGGACAGCAAACTAGTACAATCTCGAGGAAAGTAAGATGGAGCTACCTCAAAGAACTAAAAGTAGAACTACCATTTGATCCAGCAATCCCACTACTGTGTATCTACCCAAAGGAGAAAAAGACATTCTATACAAAAGACATCTGCTCTTGAATATTTATGGCAGCACGATTCACAATTGCAAAGATGTGGAAACAACCCAAGTGCCCATCAATACATGAGTGGTTTAATAAAATGTGGTATATGTATACCATGGAGTACTACTCAGCCATAAATAAAATGATGAACTATCTATTGCATTGTCCTGGATGGAGCTATAGCCCATTCTTCTAAGTAAAGTATTACAAGAATGGAAAAACAAACAGCACATGTACTCACCATTAAATTGGTACTAATTGATCAACAGTAATGTGCACATATGGGAAGTAACATTCATAGGGTGTCAGGCATGGAGGAGCGGGTGAGAGGGGATGGATAAATTCACACCTAACGGTTGCCTTGTGCACTGTCCTGGGGATGAGAATGCTTGTAGCGCTGACTCTGGCGGTGCAAAGGCAATTTGTGTAACCAAAATGTCTGTACCCTTGTAATACTTTGAAACAAAATTTAAAACGTTTATTTTGTAAAGACGGGGTATTACTGCGTTGTGCCAGATGGTCTCAAACTCCTGGTCTCTAGTGATCCTCCTATCTCAACCTCCCAAAGTACTGAGGTTACAGGTGTGAGCCACCATGCCTGCTCTATCATTATTATTTCTGAAGGCAATTTTATAAAGGCAAATACTCTAAGGTTATTTACATATAATAAATGTCTTCATTTAAAATACTGATTTAGGCTCAATAGAAACTAGCTTTAATTAATTTTAAGGCTGTGAGGGTCACTGAATTTTAAATTTGCATTTATGTCTATCATGTTTTATTATTTTAAACGATCAGAAGCAACAAAGCACAATGTAGGGGGAAAAAGTCTATTTCCTAAATGTGACTACTTCGACTGCCTGTGAATACAGGGAAACTTATCTCCCGACTGCTAAGTTTCCTTGTTTTTAAATGGGTTTTTTTCAATTGATTTTATTTACTTTCAAAGTGACATTTCAACAGAGGTATCCACTCTCATTTCTACTCTCCTTTGACATTTCTGTGACTTAGAGTGCAAGAAGCTGCTTGCCAAAGACTTGCTAGATTGATGTTGGGAGGAAAGGAAAAAAAATCTGCAGATAGCAGATGTTTCTTTTCTTCTTGTTGTGCCTATTACTTTGAAAAACTGACACTGCTTAAAAACAGATTTCAGATGTTCTGTCTTTCTGGCAGGAAAAGTGACTGTGTTACCCAAATAGGAGAAGTGTAAAGTATTGTCTAAATAGGCAAGTTGAAGCTGGAGGATGGAGAAATGAAAAAACTCTCAGTAATGGTTTGCTTTTTTTCTCCCTCAATGAGTAATTTAATACAAGAAATCCCTAAGGTAACTGGGTGAGTACCTTAGTCATCCATTTCCTTTTGTCTTTATTTGGGTGTGGCTAATATTCTAAAGAACACTTCAATCAATGTATTTTTATTCTTTTTGTCTTACTTGATAAGTGACATGGAAAATATTTCACACCTCAAGCATAGTTGCTTAGATTTGGGAGGAGAGGGGCACATTTCCAAAGTCATAGATGAATAATTTAGCAAAAATAGATATGAAATTATTGTTAGCATCATCACAAAAGACACCATGTAGGTTTCTGTTAGCACATAAATGGTCTTGCACAAATTACAAAAAACAACCCTCTCTCCCCAGGTATACGAATTGGAAAAAATTGATCTCTCTATGGGAAGACAAATTTAAAAATGACTTTTGGGCTTCCAGACTAAACACAAACTCATGCAGAGCCTTGAACAACTAAATAAGGGCTGGCCTGAAGGCCCTACTTGAGTCCTACCTAGCATGTTTGGTCAGGGCATAACTAAATTTTACAGCCCTGAAAATAGACCAAAGCATCCATCCAGAGATTTTTCAACATTTTCTGATTTAATGTTCTCTTCATATGAATTTCATATTCTATCTTCTATTTAAATTTGAGATTCAGAAAATAAGTTTAAAGGAGCTATGAATGGCAAAACCATTGATAATTCACAACCAACTCAACAAGTTCAAGAGTGCCATTAACATGTGGCAAGAATCATGATGTGCCTGTCGTGCATCTTCCTTCGGATTCCCCCATCTTCTCAATCTTTGCAGATGGGGGCTTTTGTTATCTAATAGATCAAGTTGAGTTATGAGCACCATTACAGTTATAATGTCTTCTGTGTTTTTAAAAAATGTCTGCATATATTCTACCTTTACCGTTTGTTGCACAAATAATGAAAATATAATAACTGGTTAAATAAGACTGTTATTATAGTTATTATCTTCCTTTTCTCTTCTTCCTCCTCCTTCTTATCATTATTTATTGATTTTCTTAGGCTATGAGTAGTAATAGAATAGTTCCTTTTATTTATGCAGGTAGAATAAAAGTGTAATACAAATTGTTGACACATTGAATACCTTCACAAACATTGCCACCCCTTCAGAATGGGAAGTTTTGGAAAATGGTAGACTTTTTATACAGTCCTCAGGATCTTATGGGAAATATAGGATAGAATAGCCAAACATCTTCATATTCAAAGTTAGAGAAACACAGAAGTGGGACAATAGCGACCCTACAGATGATTTAGTGACAGAAAGACATAGAAATCCAGTGAAGTGAAACCTTATTGCAAAAAGGATAAGTCTAGGGTGGTGACTTAGTTTCGAAAATATTTTAAGTAATTCTGGCAAAGAACTATTTACAGCAAAATGTTTAACCCTGCAGCTTGAGTGATGCTGGGATCATCCCCAGCCACTGCCATCTTGATGGTAGTTAATATTTAAGTTTTAGGGAAAAGTGATTGAGCATGTAAATAAGAAATAGAGAAAGGGAATTTGCAGTGTAAGACAGTTTCCAATAGTCCTTCTCAGGATAATGAGCTAGTAGTGCCATACTCGCAGTAGACAAAGCATCCGTGAGAGTGTGCTGCTTTAACAGCAATACTGTGGGATAGGAAAATACAATAGCAAAAGTGAATCTACCATACAACGTATGCCTCTCTTATCGGTGTGTGAAAGCAGAACAGATCCTCATTTTAGATTTAATAACTTAATCAAGTGTTTTGTTTGTTTTTTTAACAACAGGCTAGGGAAAGCCACGAAGAGGGAAATATCACACTTTCTGCTAATAAGGCAGGTAATGGCAAGAGTAATTATTCAGGGAAAAAAGAGAAAGATAAATGTGACTACATTTACCTCAGATTAATAAAATAAGTCATACCAGATATATAAAACATCTATCATTATCTGTATAAATTTCTGTGCTTTTTAATTTATCTTGCTATTTTGCAAGTTCACAAAAAATCATATCTTTCTTATATTAATACTATTAATGTATACTGTATGATTACAAAACACAATAAAAACTATAAAAAATGGCATTTATATCTCTGATAAGAACGTTACAATTAGATTCTACTCTGATACAGCAAGGCAGTTGGATTGATTCCTTTTTATTATTTTGTTCACTGCTACCCCTTCCATATCCACCCCTTATATTTCTATACTACAAGAAATAAATGAATAAGTGAAAGATTTATTGGGTTTTAATCATTGGGAATTTTTTCTAAATTTTCCATTACAAAGTACTTAAAAGTGAAATGCTAAAACATGTGCAGTGTTCTTTTTAAATTTGGGGTGCTAATCAACAGAGTATGTTATTCATATAAAAGACAAAATCATTTAGTTCACGATACCATTAGATTCTAAATTTAACAAACAGCAAAGCACACTGTATGTATTTCAAAAAAAGTTATATTAACCTTGTGAACGGTGTGTGTGTGTGTGTGTGTGTGTGTATGGGTGTGTGTGTGCACATCTATGTTTGCATGTGTGTATTGTATTTACTGAACTTTATTGCCTGGAGGTGTTGAATAATTGCAAAGTGTACAAGCTATCAGTTTAACCCTGATAAACTCAAACAGATCTCTTGTAACTCACATATTTTATTTAATCACTTGTTACAGTTTTGCAAAATGGCAATATATACTTATAATTTTAAATAGTCTATCTTGGAACTATTCCAATTAGATACTAAGTTGCAGGATGTGCAAAATAAATTAAGATTTTAGGTTTAAAACTAAAATATTAACCCAGCTTTGACCTAACCTCACTTTGTTATCTGAAGCTAATTCTCACATTTGACAAAATGTTACAAAAATTATTTTTCACATGTAAACTAGGAAATAAAATATTCTTAAATAATACTGGCATATGTATTGCTGAAGACAAAACAAGCTGTGTATATTTTACTGAAATTAAAAATATATGATAAAAAATAAGTAAAATTCATAGATAAATTAAAGATGCCTTTGGTCAAACTGAAATGAAAAAAATAGATAAGAATCTCAAATGAAAGCCAGTATAGCATTAGATAAAGATACTGCAAGAGTACAGGTATCAAAAAGAGTAAACTGGGAAGTCTGTATGTTTGAAAATTATGGCATTTAGTACAAAAAATGCATTACAATACTGCATGTTCAGAAATTCACACTTGGTTAGTGTGCAGTAAATGTTGGAGTGAGCGAACAAACCTCTTCAAACAAAAATAACTGGGGCATTCCTATCTGGTAGAAATCACGGATGATCATGGTTAGAACCATAAGATAGAGAGTTCGATATTTTCTGGGAGGCAACAGGAATAGAAAATAGGAGAAGTATTAATAAAGAAAGAGATCACTCGGAAATGAGAAATAAAGAAAAATTACTACAAGGAGCTAGTGGCCTTTAGTGACCAAAATTTTTCTTTTGTAATATTAGAGAATGTTAGGCATTTTTAAAATGCAAAGGAAAAGTTTCCCACAGAGATGTAGATGTCTCAGAAGAAAAGGATTAAAAAGGTAAAAATGTATTTGCACTGAAATCTCTTCTAGAATTATTATTTCAAGAGTAACATGAAAACTCTAATTTTTATGTCTGTTAATATTCTAACTAACCATTTCTTGACTTCCTGACATCTGGAAAATTGTTAGATGGCTTTTGGCTTTTAGAAGAATGGCATTTGAGAAAAGTATAAAATAATTCCAGAAGAGAGAAAGAGAAAGAGTATGAGTGAATTCCCAAAGTATACAGGATTGGGAAACAACAACAACAACAACAACAACAACAACAACAACAACAACAACAAAGTTGATTAATAGGAGATCCAGGAAATAAAATTTGAAATACATCCCTGGGTACCCCATGATTAAATCATAAAATTTAATTTTAATTTACTCTTATCATGCAATCACATTCCATATTTCATGGCAAGATCAGTGAATGTTATGAGTATGGGCTCATGGTCACTCTTCTTTTGTGAAATCAGTTCCTTGATGACAAACAATGCTGTGTGGAATGTCAAGACAGTAGAAAAAGTATTCTACTATGGATGGTAGTTTTGGCAGAAGCATTGTGTGCAGGGAAGGTAAATCCATATTCGAAGTATTTATTCTAGTAAGAACAAAATACTCTTCCTTTCATCATGGAAGTGGTTCGGTGTTATCAACTTGCCACCAGTTAGCTTGCTGATCACCCCAGCGAAGGGTTCCATATCAGAGACTTGGTGTTGGTCTCTGCTGCAGGTATATGTGCACTCACTGTGGCCATAGCCAGGTCAGCCTCCGTGACTGGAAGTCCATGTTGCTGAGTCCATGCATAACCTTCATCTCCGTCATCATGGCCACTTTGTTCATGATTCCATTGGGTGATGACAGGAGTGGCTGGAAAAAGAGGTTGACTGTTATACACCTGATTATTGAAATCCTTTTCTGTTGAGGCCACCCTTTTGTGGACATCCACATGGGACATATCTATCTTCACATTTTTTTGCCAATTCGGAGAGGACTATACACATGCCCCTTCCTCAATTTACCTTGTTACAAATTTTTCAATTATGTGCCTTCTAATTCCCTGGCAATCCAGCCAAACCACTGACCATAGCCTATGAATTGGTTTATAATTTCATGTCTGGCCATTTTTTCTTTCAAGCAGAGTGAACTACCAGGTGCACTATCTGGAGTTCTGTGCACCGGGTAAATTTCCCTTCACCATTGTATTTTAGGAATGTTCAAGAAAGGGGCTATACAGCTGTTCATTTTTGGATGTTACCTGCATATGGTAGAGAATCATCTGTAAGTAAGGCTCAAGTTCCTCTTCACTGCCAACTGATCATAGAGAATTCCCCATGAGGCCACAGGTATAGGCTGGGAGAAAGAAAACAATTTAGCAGGAATGGGAATCATAGGCATTTGGATCACTTCATTATGCAAATTACTTGTACATTTAGGGCCATCTAAGGCCCAATCACGTAGATACTATTGCCATTTGTTGACGGTGCACCACTGTGCATGCCCAACTGTGTGGCTTGATGGACCACAGTTGGGCCAGATAAGACCCAGCTCATGATGGGCAGCTCAGATTGCATGGTAACTTGGTGAACCATGGTTGAGTGTTCAGATTCTACTGAAGCCCAGTAGCAAATCAAGAGCTGTTTCTTAAAAGAATTTTTATCTGTGGAGGATTGCGGGGCTTTGCTTCAAAATCCAAAGGCCTGTGTTGTGATTAACCTGTATGGGCCTCTCAAAGGCTCCAAATAATATTTCTATCTGTCACTGACACTTCTGGCACCATTGGATCTGCTGAATCTTATGGCCCAAGTGGCATAGCGGCTTGCACAGCAGATTGGACCAGTTACAGAGCCGCCTTCTGTTCTGGCCCCCACTCAAAACTAGCAGTTCTGAGAGTTACTCAGTAAATTGGATGTAGCAACACACCCAAATGAGGAATACATTGTCTCTAAATTCAAAAGAAGCCGACTAGCCATTGCACCTCTTTTTTTTTAGTTATAGGAGAAGGCAGATGCAAAGCTTATCCTTCACCTTAAAAGGGTTATCTCAACATGCTCCACACCATTGGATCCTTAGAAATTTCACTGGGGTAGAAGGCTGCTAAATTGCTATCAGATTTATTTTCCACCATCTGGCATGCAAATGTCTTACCAATAAGTGTAGAATAGTTGCTACATCTTGCTCACTAGGTTCATTCAATATGATGTCATCAGTGCAATGGACCAGAATGATATCTTGTGGAAATAAAAAGGTGATCAAGCTACCTATGAACTAAATTATGGCATAGGGCTTTAGAGTTGATCTACCTCTGAGGTAGGCCAGTGACAATGTATTCCTTTCCAGCTGAAAGCAAACAGATTCTGGTGGGTCTTCTGGACAGGGAAGGAGAGAAAGGCATTTTCTAGGTCAATAGATAAACACCGGGTACCAGGAGATGTGTTAATCTGCTCAAGAAATGAAACTACACCTGGTACAACAGCTGCAATTGGAGTCACCGCCTGGTTAAGCTTATGATAACCCATGGTCGTCCTCCAAGATCCATCTGTCTTCTCTGCATGGGCCAAATAAGCAAGTTGGATGGGGATGTGGTAGGAATCACCACTCCTACATCCTTTAAGTCCTTGATGGTGGCACTAATCTCAGAAATCCCTCTATGATTGAGGCATTCTTTTTGGTTTACTATTTTCCTAGGGAGAGATAGTTCTAGTGGCTGGCACTTGACCATTCCCACCATAATAGCCCTCACTCTGCTGGTCATGGAAACAATATGAGGATCTTGTCCCTACTGAGCATATCTATTCGAATTAGGCATTCTGGAAATGGGTAAATAACCACAAGATGGATTCAGGAACACACTGGGACCACTGTAAGATAAACCTGAACTATACCTCTATTGATTGCCTAAACTCCATAAGCACCTACTCTGACTGGTTGGCCAGAGTGATCCTTGTGGTCTGCTGGAATTAGCGAAGGTTCAGAGTCAGTGATCAATAGTCCCTGAAAGTTGTGATTATTACCTTCTCCACAGGGCACAATTGTCCTTATAAAAGGCCATGGGTCCTTTTTGGGAAATCTGGAAGAAATGTTAATGGTATAAATTTTCAGTAGTATACAGGGGTCCTTTCTCAAGGGGACCCAACCTCCTCCTCACTAAAAAGGTCTGGGTCTGAAAATTATCTCACTTCTGGGAATCGATTGAGGCGCTTATTGCCTTTATGAGTCAGGTCAGATTTTTGTTCACTTGACCTAGAACTTTTCTGCTTATATTGATCAAGTGATCATTTTGCAGACTTTTCATCTATTTCACTTCCAGGAGCACCGTAATCAACTTGCTGACAACTTAAGTCTGCATGAGTCAAATTATTTTGATTTGCTTCTTTGACTCCATTGTCCATTATAGTAACCATGCCCATCTTGGCTTTGAAGTTGAGTGCCACCCCAGGATTCAGTTACTCCCACTGTATTTAGGTTTTTCACTTCAGTGACTGCAGTTCTTACGGTAACGCCTGGCTTACAGAGATGTACAGTGATCACAGAGCTCTTAGAAAATGCTGGGGCTCAACCACGGTGGGTGAATAAAAAATCCAATCTAACATTTGAATCTCCCTAAGTCTTTGAATTGTTTTCTCTACATCAAACCAAAGCATCTCCAGAATTTTCACTTTATTCAGTGTGGGCCACCTTTTGGTCTATGTTTGGCTAATCAAATAAACAAATTGTGAGAGCCATTTCTAACTACTAGAGATGCGATGTTAAATGCAAGATCTCTGCTCAGTGAACCCATATTAATAAACTCTGCCTGATTTTTTTCTTTATTTTTCTTCCACCATTTCCCACAGACTTAGTATCCATTCCCACTGGTGTTGTCAATATTTCTGCCTGTGTAAGCTATAAAACTCAAGTAATTCTTTTGGTGTGTAGCACACTTCTTTGGGGTCACATTTTGCACTTCACCTTTAGGAGCCTGCTGGGACTTTAGTCTAGGTATAAGTCTAGAAGGAAAGAGGAGTGTGGTGGTGGCATGTCCTGGGGAAAATCAGCATTATGTTGCAACTGCTTCAAGGGAGGCCATTACAGTTTCCTGAGGCAACGCAGGGTTAATTCCCTCAGATAGGGGAATTAGAGAAGAGAATATTAAAGAGCGGTTTTCTAAATTGGTCCTGGGGTTTCTGGAATTGGTTCTCTAATCTCATTAGAGATTAAACAAAGAGAGACAGGGAGAGAGGAAAAAAAAAAAAGAGAGAGAAGGAGAGAGAGATGCTCATTTATTGCGGAGGACTAGAAATTCCACGATTTGCCATCTGCAAGCTGGAGATTCGTGAAAGCCAGTAGTATGGTTCAGTCTAAGTCTGAGGGCTTGAGAATAAGGGGAGCTTATGCTATAAACTCTAATCTGAGGATAGGAGAAGACCAAAGTCCCAGATCATGGAGTCAGGCAGAAAAAGGGGCAGAATATCTCTTCTTCTGCCTTTTGTTCTGCTCAGGCTCTCAATGGATTGGATGATGCCTACCCACTTTGGAGACAGCAATCTGCTTTACTGAATCCACAAATCCCATTCTAAATCACCTTCATAGACACACCCAGAATAATGTTTAGCTAAATATCTATGCAGTCAAGTTTACATATAAAATTACCATCACAGTATGTGACTTGATTCTGGCCTAAGGGATGTGTAGGTGAGGAAGGCTGCTTGGGCACCTTGGAATTATTATTTTTTTCCTGATAGAAACAACAAAAATACACAAAGGAAAAACAATTTTTTAAAACTTGCTACTGCTTCCCTTGTTTAGAGAGGTAAGAGTGGATTAAAATGCTAAAAGTTGCAGCAACCATTTAGCAAATGTGAGTAAGGACATCACTCACATGCTCAAGAATCTAGTAGAAGGATGGGAATATCTTGGGAAAGCAATGGTTTCTCTAAGTCATAGAATAAACAACTGGACCATCGACTTTGGAAATTAAGAAAACAATAAATGTTCCTATGACTTAAGCCACTTTTAATTATGTAGTCCCTTATGTATAGCCAAATGCTCCAGATAAAATACGTAATAATAATATTTGCATATTATTCAAAAATTAAAGGTTGTTTCTTTGGTCCTTATGAAAAATATCTTGAAAATGACTTGTCTAAAAATTCAGCACTGTGAGAAAGAGAACATAAAATGATTTAAAACAAACAATATGAAATCCGTCTTAAGATAATTAAAAATCATTGACAAATTACACATTTAATCATGAATATTTATGAAGTATCTATTTTGAGCCAAGCTATTCTTTATTTACTGGACACAAAGTACTGAACAAGGACAGAGATGAAAACTATGTTAAAAAATGAATTTTTGCAACATTTTAGATAGTGATATGTACTATATGAAAAATTTACTTAAATAACATATACACTATTTTAAACAAATAAAACTCAGTAGGAAAATCGAGTTCTTTTGAAAATTAAAAGAAGATGAAAATTATCTCTTCAGTAGCTAGGAGTTATAGAGTTTGGGTAATTTAAATGATATTATAGCTGCTAATACAGCAAATCTCGTTTCATTATTAGTCTTGCATCAAAAGTTTGATAAGAGTGTTAATGCCATTTTAGATTTGGTATCATTATGCAATTCAGTGTTTGAACACACATTGTCAACATGATACATATCTGTAAATAGAGAATACAACAAAACATTTATGCTATGAATAATGATAGCATTGAATTATGCTATTCGAAATCACTTATTCAAATCAGCACCCAATATATGCCATAGAACATACCCATAAACACATTGTTGATATATTAAAAGCTCTAAGAATAATAAAAATAGTAGTAAAAATTGACATAAAAACATTAAGATTAATAGCAAAAGAATTAGACCATGACCATTAATCCTTCCATTGGATATTAAATATGAGAATATTAGCTTATTAGTAGTAGTATTCACTTTAATAATTCATATCAATTTTCTGATGTCATTAACCACAGTGCTAAAACAGATGGAATTTTTTAACTCTTCAGAAGTCATCCCTCTGCTACACAGAATAGTAAAAATGAGAATAACAAAAACTCATGTGAAACACTACATGTATGTTATTCTCACTCTGAATTGATTTTCATAAACAACTATGAGAAAACAATTTATTAAGTGTTTTGTAAGAGTACCCGACTTGATTTCTCTTTTGGAATGAGAGTAAAATTTACCCAACTAGCAAGGAAAGTATGGTAACTACATTGCCTTCACTGACTCTCTCAGTTAAATTGTGGTATTTTACTGGGAGGAGAAAAGAGCAACCACTTTGAGAGCGTCTAATACAGAGCCACAGACCAGCTGCATGCCTCAGATGAAAGCAGGACAGCAGAATCATGGCACATGGCTACAACCAGCCGCACATAATTCTTAAATGTATTTTCATGCCTTCTTTAAATGATGCTTCTTTGCTAAAAGTGTCTTTCTCCCATCCCCATCTGATAATCTCCTGTTTTGTGTTTCTGCACACAGCTCATAAAAGATTTGTATGAGGCTTTCACTAATTTTTACCCAGGTCAACTTTCACCTTTACTATGATCCCACAGCTCTTTGCTCAAACTCTTTTCGGTACTGTATTCATTACATTTGTCTGGTAAATTTACTCTTCTATACTCTGCAAGTTAACTTATTCTTTGTCTAATTTAAACCTATGAATCTCCCAGCTCCCTACCAAACAAATGAATATTCATCAACTCCCAACTCCCACCTCTTCCTGCAAGATGACCTAACATGTATTTCACAGAGAAATTAGATGTCAGATAAGAGTGCTCTAAATTTCATGCTACCAGATAAAACAACCTATCTACAACCATACCCATCCTCTTTTCCATGCCTTTTGTAAAATGAAGGACCTGTCCTTTGATCCCTATAAGGTCAATCTGTACTTGTATCTTGAATCTATTCAATATGTACTTGTATCTTGAATCTATCTTGAATCTATGCTTAATTATTTTTGCACTTGGGAAATTCAACTTTGCTTTTTGCTTGATCATTCCTATCACGATTTAAATACGATCTTTCATAGACAAATTTGTGCCTATAAACATGATCCCATACCCCATGTATGTATTTTTGGGTTCACATTATTTGACTTCTGAAGAGTACTTTACATTCCTCTATCTTGACAGATTCTAGAAGACAAAGAAACATCTGACAAGGAGCCATGGGATATTATAACTATGATATGACACTCTCCTATTCTTATAATGTCTTGTTTGGAAATAAATTCTTACTTGATAACCTTTTCAGGTTTGTACTTCTGTATGCAGCCTTTAAATATTGGAAATATCCGAAGTTCCCTCTTAGACTCTCTTCCTAATATGTAGTCTTCCTCTGGTCATTTCTTCCATATCCTCTAGGCTGTTTATCAAATTGCTGTGTGCTTAATCTATGAGATAGCCAACTGCCTTCTTGACATTTCCACTTGTACGTTTCAAAGTTACCATAAACCAAACAAGTTCAAAAAGTAACCAATAATTTCCCTTTTCTTTGTCACTCTAACAAACATGGTTTTCTTCCTGCTTTTATCTCAATGAATAAGAACCACTGACCATCCAGTTTCACAAATCAGAATTTGAATATTAACTTTGATTTTTTTCCTCTCTCAGCCCCTTCCTGTTCTAGTCTATCATCAAATTTTGTGGTTTTAACGAAGCAAATATCTGTTGACTCCATTCACTTCCCTTCATCTCACTGCCATCCTGTGTTTTAATCTACCATCATATTCCATCTTGGACAACTTCTATAGCATTTGTTGGGTCTTACATGCCCTTTTATCTTATCTCCACATTTCAGACAAAATGATGTTTTTAAAAAAGTGGGTACTCAGGTGCTATGATTCGGATGTGGTTTGTCCCCACCAAAACTTATGCCACAATTTAATGGCCAATGTAAGGCTGTTGGAGGTGGGTCGTTTAAGAGGTGATTAGGCTGTCGAGATGGATTAATGTCTTTCTCAAGAGACTGAATTAATTCTGCATGGAATAAATTAGTTCTCCTTGTTAAATAAATAAATAAATAAACAGGTTAGTCCCTGATTAAAATTTCCCTGCTTTCTATGACCCAGGAGGAACTTTACTCTGTGTAAGCTGATGTATTCTTCCGTATGTAAGCTATCTTCTTCTGCTCTTTCCAGCCTCACTGGGACTACTCTCCCTCAGTTTCTCAGAGCTCTAGTCACACTGGCCTCTTTCTTTCCATTAAGTGTGCGTGTTTCCTCCTACTACATGGTATTTTTTTTGCCTGGGGTTTACTTCTTCCATCTCTAATTCAGTAAGTTCCCACTCACCCTACACATATCGACTCCATTGTTTCACACTCAACAAAGCCTTTCGGGACCCAGATTACTAAATCTTCCGTACCAGTATTTCTCTTCATGGTTATTATCACTTTTGTCATGTGATATTTTTTCTGTGTGATCATTTAATTTATGATTAATCTCCATGAAGGCTTGTATCTACCTTTTCTCCCCATCAGGTGCAAGGGCCAAGCACAGTGCCTGACATCTAATAGTTACTTAATAATAGCTATTGAATGAATATTATTTTGTAATTTTTGGTTTACATTTCTTCTTTTCCTCCTTTCTTCCTCCCTGAAGGTCAGAGATGATGAAATTATTAATCTTTGAATTCTTAGCACCTTAAACAGGTCCTCAAATCTACATAGAAAAATTTCAAGTTTTTCCTAAATGGTGGTAGGTTGGGAATGTAAGGGAAAGAATATATTAGGGATGATGAGATAGAGCTATTTTAAATCTTCCCAAAAATGTTAATTATTTATTATAATTATAATGACATCTAACAAAAAAACAGTGAATTTGAAATGATTCCATTTTCCCTTTGTTTTTACAGGTGTCTTGTACTTTGATTTCTTTTCCATTACTATTTCTAACTTCTGAAGTACTTTAAATAATTTATATAGGACTGCTAATGTGAATAAAAGATGGAATTACCACATTAAAAGCTTGTCAATTTCTGGTATCAGGCTCTTGTAAATAATGCATTTTTAAACTAGCAAATGCTACAGAAAAAGCATTGCTTTGTGCTTGTCTCCTGAACCTATTTATTAACTCATAATCCCTAAAAAATTGTTGTAAATAATTTGAGAAATTAGTTTATCTAACACTAAAATTTTAATTTCTCTCTTTGAATTGAAAAGTAATGATAATATCTTTGACAATTTAATAAAGCAAATTAAAAAAATTGTGACTCTGTAGTAAATTTGTACTTAATTCCTGCTATATAAAACAATCTCATATATCTCATATAAATGTTGCACCATTATAAAATGGGATCTATAATATACCAGGTATGTACATATTAATTTCATAAAAATTGACATTCTACTTAAAATAAAAAGGTTTAATGTTTAAATTGAGATACTGAATGTTAAAGTTTTCTCAGATATTTATAAATAATGCAGAAAAAATATTTGATAGTCTGGACTGAAATACACTAATTAAAAATCAAATATTATTTTATGAAGTAAAATATTATTTTCATTGCTTTCTATAGCTATTATTTATTTCCCCCAATATTTTCCTTATTACAAGTTGGAGAATGAACCAACTGTATCCCTGCTGTTTGTCTCACAATGATAAAAAAAATGTTCCCAATTTGGTGTTTCCCCAAGTGTGCATTAGTCAGGCAGAGTTAATGGAGCTATCTATCACTTCCAGGTCTCCTCTGTGAGCAGGGAGCAATAGATGACCCAGCTGACTCAGCTCAGCTAGTTTGTTATTCATAGGCTGACTGCAGTTCCATTTTGGAGGACTCACTGCAGAGATCTAAGGCTGTCAGGTAAAGGTACCTGAACTACTATGTGAACTCTAGAAGTTATTCTTGCAGATTAGGTCTTAATTCAAATGGCATAGTTTGAAAAAATTAATTTCATTTGTAGATAAAAATAAAACCTTTGAACTAATATTTTATAGTATCAAATTGGATTTAGTCATTGCTGTAATAAATACATAGAAATACGGGAAATATTCAGTAGTTCCAGTCAATCTCTGACATAAATAACCAATCAAACAAGAAAAATGGACGGCTAAAACATAACTAGTAGTTGCTGAAAATATCTTGGGTCAAATTACAAACAAGATCATAAAAAAGGGGCAATTAATTTAACATTTTATATGCAAACTGGTTATTAACTAAATACCAAAATTTCACTTCAAAATATATCACTGACTACTAATGTTAAATGCCAAAAGTTTGTATTATCTGTCTTTTTGAATAGTTTCCCAAATTTGAGAATTTCAATGAATGTGGGAAAAAGTTGAGAACAAGGTTGAATAGATACACTGATATATACTGTTACGTTCTTATCCTGCATGCCCAACCTAACTCCATATAAATTATAACATTTTTCACCTTTGAAGTATTTAATTCTTGGGTGTAGGACTTTCTGTCATTTCTTTCCCTTTCCCTAGATTTCATCACTTTTGAATAATGTAGAGATCCAGGCATGGACCATCTTTGACATGTCAGAATGATTATTTCTAGAGAACTGTCAAGTTAGATCAACTTTCATTGCAATGTTAAGGCTTGAACTGAAGCATTTAATTCAAGAACTGCCTTTCTGAATTTGGCAGTATGACTCTAAGAATCTAATGATAGATGTGAGATATACACCTGGAATTTGAATGATGTACCGAATGTTTGGTATCTGAATATAAATGTTATTAAATACATTATTTCTAATAGTAAATTAATATAAATATTATGTTTGGTGTATAGTGAGTGAATTTTTGAAACTTTTTATGTGAGCTTTTTTTCTTATAGGTAAATAATTCCTTTTATCTATGTTAAAAGCAACCTAGAACTCAGTATACTATATTTTATTATTTATTGTTCATCATTCCAAAAATATATTTTATGCAAAACAGGTCACTTTGAAATATTTTAAATGTTTCTAACTTGGTATGATTTTTTAAAAATATAGATGCTGCCTATTTTCAAGGTATTCCTCCAACTTCCAGGATATACTATTAGACAGTACTAAACATTAACTTCAGAGGACACTCAAAAGCACATCAATTTTGTATAGTGTGGAAAAATAAGAGTAGAAATAGCAATTGTTACTATTCACAGATATTCTTTTCCTTGAGAAAAAATTAAACATTTTAAACATTCTTAAAAAGTTAAACTTTTTTTTTAATGGTGCATGCAACAACCTAAATTGACACTTAATTAACAACCTAAACTGGTCGCTAAAATAATACATTCAATGGCCAAATTTAAAATACATTATAGAGATAAAATAACTCAGTCTCATAGCACATGTTTATGTTGTCACAATTAGTTTGCATGATGGAGTGAAAAACACACCATCAAGGTTCCCTGTAGGAAACAGTTAAAAATTTAGGAAAAAAAATAGTAAAATATTATCCCACAGAGCCTCTCCAAACAAATTATATGAAAAGTATAGCTGCCCTTCTGTATCCATGGGAAATTGGTTCCAGGATTCCCTCAGATACTAAAATCTAAAGATGTTCAAGTCCCTCATAGAAAATGGTGTAGTGTTTGCACATAATCTAGGCACATCTCCTGTACCATTTCTATATTACTTGTAATACCAAATACTACACCATCTAAGTATACAAACTTCTGTATACATGGTTTAGTTTTACCCATTTTTAACTTCATTTGAATTTTTATGGTATGCATGCATTTCTGTCTTCCTTCTTTTGGTTGATATTAATCTTTAAGATTCATCTATGTCATTACTTACAGTTTGTGTTTTTTTTTTTACTGGTTTATTATATGAATAGACCATAATGTAATTATTCATTCTATGGTTGCTATTTGGGTAGTTTTCCATTTGGGGTAATAAAAAATAATGCTTCTATGTGGGTTCTTGAATCATACTATCTTTGTTCTTATAAGCACACATTTCTGCAAAGTGTATAGATAAAAAGGAATTACCAGGTTACAGAGTGTGCAGATATTACACCTTATCAACGTTGAGGAAAATTTATTCTGACACTTGTTAAAACAGTAAGGAAGACTATTCAAGACTCTTGCAATAGAGGTCAACTGTACTGCAATAGGAAAGAGAGACTAAGTGCAACTCTGATTACAACAAGGGCAAGTGGGGATTATTTAGCCAAAGAGTAGGGTGATGGTGTTAGTGGGTGAAAAATGACTAACAGAACACATCAAGGATGGGGGGATTTTTGCTACTCTTACCTACCAAGATTCTTGGTAAAGGCAAACCAAAGACTTAGACATCAAGCTTGAGGGGTGAGGAGCTTGATCAGATATCAAGGGAGATCAGATATCAAAGTTGATCCGCTCTCACTTTGCAAGATTCTTGCTAAAGGCAGGCCAAGGTCAAAGCTGGGTCAAAAAGAGAACTCTTAGGTGCCTGACTAAAATTTGACCAAGGAAAAAGTCTTTGTCACCAAATAATGCCAAACTCTGTTCCAACAGTGAATGTGTGTCAATTTACACTTCTCTACAACAGTGTATGAGAACTTATTTTGCTCAAAAACTAGCCAATAATCAAGCTTTTCAGTATTATACTTGTGGGGATCTAATGGTATATCATTTTCTTTTTCTCCATGACTAATGAGCGGTCACACATTTACATGTTTATGGGCCATTTGGATTTCCATTTTTATAAAATATGTATTTCAGTTGTTTTTTTTTTTTTCCACCAATTGTGTGTTTTTCATTTATTGAGTTTTAGAGATTCTGGATACAGTTTGGATATAAACCTCTTGTCAGTTGTTGGAAATGACATCTCAGCCTCCCTATGGCTATCATTCTAACAGTGGTTCTTTTTCATGAGTAGAAGTTCTGAGTTTTGATGCATTCTTATTTATCAATCACTTGATGTATAGTTTTTCCTTTTTCTGTCATTTTAGGACTTTTCTCACTACGCAGATATCATGAAGTTATTCTCCTTTATTAGATCATTCATTTGCCTTTGCAACATAAAGACAACTTTACTATAAAGCTATAGTCCTTATGTCTGTAAACCTGTTTCTAGTTTCTCTTCATTCTGCATCATTGGTTTATTTTTCTCTCTCTGTGCCAATATTTCAGGTTTTTAATTAGTTTTAGAATATAACTTGATACCTGATAAAACAATTTTCACCTTGTTTTGCTACAATAGGTCTTAACTCTTCTTGACCCTTGAAACTTTTATATAAATTTTACAGCATTTTAATTCCACAAAAACCTGTCCAGACTTTGTTTGGAATATACTTTATCACCCATTTAAGAGTTGGCATTGGTTTTGTGAGTGGATCTCACCATTTCTTAAGCAGACTTTCACTAAATAGTCCTGTTTTTAATCCCCTATACTCCCTCCTCTGTTGTGCATCCTTTGGCAATATATGAAGAAAATAATTTTTTGAAAAGAATATCTAGCAGGTCTCAAAATCTTTGGGAGGAAGAGAGAATGAGATTTGTAACCCAGAACCTTTCTGATTCCATATGCCTAGGAACTTAATAGGTAGATTTAAAAATGATATATATTTAAGCAATAAGGGAATTAAATCAAGTGTTTTTCTTAAGTAATTAGCCCTCTACACTAAGAAATTATAGGTTTTTTTCATGGACTTTTATATTTTTCTAATTACCGTCATTAGTTACAGACCTCACTATCCTTCTTCTATATAATTCAACTAAACATGAGCCATCAACTTTCTCTCCATTGTCAAATAACTGTTTTGTACCCTATTCTAGGATTTTCCCTCCAATAATATTGTCACAGACTCTATAAATACTACTAGGTGAAGATGTTTCAAAAGAGGTCAATAAGGTTAAGTGACAGAGGAGGGAAGAAAAAGCAATATTATCACTCAGGGTAAAAATGTAAAAGCAGTAAGACAATTTTAGGCTAGTGAGAAACTTAACCAAGTCAATACAGTGTTAGGGATTACATGCTCTACAATTTTCAAATCATTGAAAAGACGTAATCCTGCCGGAAATAATTCAAATCTTATGGCATATACTTACTCTGAGATTCATTTTGTAAATGGTTTTGCTATTAAGATTTTTAAATGGCTGTATAATTATCATTTTGTCTCTAATAACACATTTAAATTTTTTATCCCCTTAATTTTGTCATTTAAACTTTCCAGAGGCAATTTTTACTTTTGACAAAATAGGTCTCTCTTTTAATGATGAGAATTGGTATAAAGCAGGATTTGATTAATAGAAATCCACCCTCCATTAAACAATCATGAAATGTTTCTAATCTGCTAATAGAGTTTGGGGTAAGCCACTTAAAAATATAACTGTGTTTAGTATTTGTTATAAATTTCTATTTCTTGCCTTTCTAACCCATTATAAAATAGCTATAGACAATTTATTTTAAAAATGTGAAAATAATTATTTTGTTTCAAAGAGAATTATTATTGCTCTTATGAACTATTGTAAATTTAAATGACTCAATAAATGAACATGCCCTCTAGTAACTGCTTTATTCTCATCTACTTTCTGAGACTATTATATTGCACTATAATGAGAGAGATGATCATCTTAAGTATTATTTGCGAGAGACAGCAATAAAATATCCTTAAATAAATGAAAAATGTTCACTATGTCATATGCTGGGGACTTTCACATTAATTTAACTTGCAAGTTATCAATTAACTGATAAATAAATGCATTAAATATATATCTTGAATTGCAGAATGAATTTAAAGGTAATTGCATCTCTTCAGGGTGCCTTTAACCATGGTTAATTACTACTGTAATGTGGAGTTACGATTTCTCTGCATTTTTAATAAGAGTCCAAAACCACCTTTGGAATTTTCTCCCTTGTGACTCTTCACCAGATATTTAAATCGTTTTCTAATGACATGCATTATAAGGGGTTTAGCAACTAAGGCAAAAATCTTTAAAGCTTCCATTTTCATTTATAGGTCTTGTCGTTTCTAATCAGTGCTTTTCCCCCATACTATTTAAACCATTTATTTTCTTTCTTTCTTTCTTATTTTATTCTATTTTTTTACTTTCACACACCCTGGAATAATCCTTGAGAAAACACTTATGACTAACATTTTAGTCATTGATTTATAAAAATTACATTGTCTTTTGATCAAGGCTTTATTTCAATAAAAAAATTAAAATGGGGGAAATTATGTTTTCTCTCTCATCATTCATTAAAAGATATTCTTTATGTCACTTGGGCTGTTCCTGTACCCATTGAAGAAAATAAAACAATGGGATTATCTGGGAATAGATCTGGTTTGTGAGTTGCCTCAAGATTATACAATTTTGTGGTGTCTCTTTAAGATAAAAGAAAAGAAGGGTATCTTGATTTTTTATATTTATGAAAATGTATGTCTCCTGAGATCACATTGCTGGTGTTCTTTCCAGAGCCTTGGAAAGTGTCTCTGAAGGTCATGGTCTCTAAAGATTAAGCTTCATTATCTTTACAGTGAATTTGCTACTGTGAACAAGACAATCTCTTATGCTTCAACGTGTGCTCTATGCGACTCTAACTTGCACAAGATTGGTAAATAGGGAAATGTATCGGTATAAAACCGTAGTCTTTTTTGCTCTGATCTCTATGTGATTTTTGTCAGAAAGTTAATGATGGTTGTATTTGCTTATTTTGTTGGTTGGTTTTGGTCATCAAATACTAGCAGCTCAATATACACTGGCACAGTTGAGCACAGCAAGATTGAAGGAATACTGAGCTCCATTTATCTGAGTTTCTTTTGTATTAAGATGATTCTTCACTCACCTTAGAGACTTCTTTTTTATTATTTTGAAATATTTAATTAACAAATAAAGATTGAAAATACTCATGGTGCACAATATGATGATTTAATATAGGTAAACATTATGTAATGATTACCACAATCAGATTAGTTAACACATCCATCACCAGCCATGCTATACATTATTAGATCCCCAGAACTTGTTTATGTTATAACTAGAAATTCATGCCCTTTGACCAACATCCCCTCTTGTCCCCTACCCCCTGAGCCCCTGGCAACCACTGATCTACTCTCTGCTTCTGTGAGTTTGACTTTTTAAGACAACACGTATGTCTCAGTCCGTTTTGTATTGCTATAAAGGAATACCTGAAGCCGAGTAATTTATAAAGAAAAGAGGTTTATTTGGCTGATAGTTCTGCAGGCTGTACAAAAAGCATGACAATTGCTTCTGGTGAGGGACCCAGGAAGCTTTCGCTCGTGGCAGAAGGTGAAAGGGAGCAGCATTACATGGCAAGAGGGAGGAGTCAGGAGAGGGGAGAAAGATGCCATGCTCTTTTAAACAACCACCTCTCCCATGAACTAACAGAGCAAGAGAACTCAATCATTATCTCAGGGAGGGAACCGAGCCATTCATGAGGGATTTGCTATGATGACCCACGTAACTCTTACTTGGCCCCACATCCAACATTGGGGATCAAATTTAACATGAGATTTGGAGGGGACAAATAGCCAAACTAAATCAACATATAAGTAAGATCATGCAGTATTTGTCTTTCTGTGTCTTGAATATTTTACTTAGCATACTGTCCTCTAGGTTCATCCATGTTGTTGCAAATTACAGCATTTCATTCCTTTTTTATGGCTAAATTGTACATATATCACATTTCACACACACACACACACACACACACACACACACATATATATATATATAATGTCATCTATCTACCTATGTATCTATCTATGTATCTCCTTTCTTCCATCCATTCATATTTAAATTGGCACATTGATGGATTCTCTACTCTGGCTATTATGAATATTGCTACAAACATGGGTACAGATATCTCTTCGAGATATATTGATTTAATTTCCTTTGGATATATACCCCCCAAAACTGGAATGTAGGATCATATCGTAGCTCTATTTTTAATTATTTGAGGAACCTCCATTCATTTTTACATAATTGCTAAAACAATTTACATTCCCACCAACAGTGTACAAGGGCTCCCTTTTCTGTACATCCTTGGCAATACTTGTAATCTCACACTCAACTAATCTTTTCAAGGGTGCTGAGAATACACAATAGGGACAGAAATGTCTATTCAATAAATAGTGCTACATGCAGAAGAATAAAATTGGACCCTTGTCTTACACTGCATATAAAAATTTAAATGGATTCAAAACTTAAGTGTAAGATCTGAAACCATAAAACTCTTAGAAGAAAGCATAGTAACAAATCTCCTTGAAATTGGTGTTGGCAATGACGTTTTGGATATAACACTAAAAGCACAGGCAACAAAACCAAAAATAAATAAGTGGAACTACATGAACCCCAAAAGCTTCTACACAGCAAAGAAAACAGTCAACAGAATGAAAAGGCAACCTATGGAATTGGAGAAAATATTTGCAAACCACATGTCTTAACTACTTAATTCATCCATGCGCTCCGTTTTGGAAGTGTTTATTGTGAGTTGCTCCCAGCTCCCATTTTGTTCTTAATCTTTATTATTTAGCTCATTCAATGTTTTTTAGAACTCTATATGCTATTTTTATCATCTTTAAATCTTTTCATTAAAGTTTAACATACAAACAAAATTTTCATGTTATAGGGACAAGTAAAAATTAAGAATCAGAGGCTAATTCTCCCTATTGAAAATAAAGAAAGAGGCTTATTCCTATTTCTTTTTCTTGCAACATTTTCTTTAGAAAACTTGTAACTATTTTCTCTTCCCTTTGTAATATCTGTATATTCTTTTGAGAACTAGATAGGCCTTTTTTCAGCTTTAAAACACAGGAATGTCTCTCTCAAGGACTGGGGCCATGTCTTTGAAATGTAAGATCGAGGGAGTTAGCACGCTTATCTCCTTGTTTCTGTAGGAGGGTAGGAGTCTAAATCTGGTGGACTGGATACCTTGCTCTAAGTTGTCATAAAAACAAGAGAAATTTGTTTCTCCTCTGGTTAAAGCCAATTAGCTAACATATATGGTCATCGCAATTGCCAGGTAAAGTTCAAATGAACTACACATGACAAACGGTGCTGTCAAGCCTTCCTACTTGAGCACTAGTTATTTTTTATCTTGAAAGCATAATAGCAAAGAGTAAAATTGCTTGGTCAGAAAGTACATATATACTCAATGGTAGTAGAAAATGGAAAACAATGTTTGAAATTATTTGTATCATTTTACAATGCCATCAGCACATATGAGAGTTTCAGTTGCTTTACTCTATGGCCAACACTGCATTTTCTCTATTTTTCACTTCGTCATTCTGGTGAGTGTGCAGTTGTATCACATTTTCATTTCAATTTGTATTTGCTGATCATTAATGAAGTTGGGTATCTTTTCATGAATGTATTATATTTAACACATTTGAATTTTCCCTGTCATGAAATATTTGTTCAAGTAGTTTGCCTGTTTTTCCTGAATTGCCTGCCTTTTACTTTTTGACTTGTATAAGATCCTTATGTATTCTGGATCTGAGTATGAGTCCTTTATATTTTTGTAAGGATTATACTTACAGTAGCAATTATTTATTTAATAGAAGCTAAATTAATATTTTAAAAATTGTTAGTATTTTGTTAGGATTGTTATTGTTTTGATAATGCCTTTTTATGTTTATATAGGATTTGGATGGCCTACCCTCTAAACTTACATTTTTCAGAATCTTGTAATTTTTTAGGGCATAAATTCATAAAACATGGGTTTTCTATTATAATATAAATGCATTTATTTGAAAATTCAACACATAAAATAACCATATATATTCACATTTTTAGAGAACATTTACTTTTTGATGGGACAGAAGAAGTCATGAATTACTTGATAATTATAATGATGTTCAAACTAAGTTTATTTATATGGGCTAATATTGACATAAAATATTTCTTTCATAAAGGGTAAATAGAAAAATGTAATTTTTCCTCTAAATTGATTAGGAAAATTGAATATAATAATAATGTTATTTCTAAATTATGTTATTTTAAATATTAGCTATAAGAGACAGTTGATTTTTTTAATAGGCATCATTTCTTTGCTTCCCTGCTAGAATAGCACTACAACTACAGCCAAGTCAAAATTTTAATGAACGACTAGCTCATGCTAATTTAAAATCATTTCTAAGGTATTAACACAGATTCCCTAAGCTAATACCAGATTACCATAATTAAAAACACAATTAACAGTAAAGTATATGAAATTACTTCAATCACAGTATGAACAATGAAATCAATGTACTCTCACCTACTTTTCCAAATTATACATGCATAACTCTAATGAATTGGTATCTGGTATCTCTTGGGTAAATTACATGTATATATAATTTTAACAGCATAGATTAGTCATGTATCTTCCTCTACATGTGATTTATATATATGCCTAGTATATATATGTATACTCAGTTGCTCAATTAAAAGAGATAAGAGAATAACATGATATTTTCACCACTGTAAATATTCTAGGAATAGTAAAATAGTCAAACTTTCCAGTTTACTTAGCATACATATTTGTTTCCTTTCCAAACTAAGATGCCATTGAAGTGACAATATACATTTACAGAAAGGAAAAAAGCTGTTAGCACAAACACGGAGTGGGAAGGATCATGATGAATCTGACTGAGGTGATTTTAACAGATCTCAGAACCAGACTTTAAACAGATTCAAGGTACTGATGACTGTGACCAAGGAGAAGAAGCCACAGCCCAGGGAAAGTGCAGGAGGGATCTGCAGCGAAAGTGGGGAGGGTCCTAGACAAGCGCTGGTGCCAGAACTGGGGTGGATAAGCGCGGAGGGCTAGAGTGAGAATGGTGAGAAGCCAGAATTTTTATCCATCTTGTCCGTTCCAACCACCTGCAGCCTCTAATCATCTCCTCCCTTCGCTCCTCTCTACAAATTTCATTATCCTCAAAAAGTGACTAACAGCTTTTCTCTAAGGAAAATGAGCACCTTGACTTTGGACAGTGAAGCCTCCCAGGCCAGGTATTGGCCCAAGTAAGCACAGAAGTGCTTGCTTTTGATGGTCCTGCCTTCACAAGCCGAACAGTGCTGTTCATGCTTTCTAAAGTTGAGCGTCGCAGTTCGTAAACATCCCCAGTTCTCCCTCTCAGCCTTTCTTTTCAGAGGACGCATGAGATGGAAACAGATCCAATAACCCAGCAGCAGAGGGAGCTCATAATCCTTACCTCAAACTTTAGCTTTCCTGTTCCTTCATTTTTTAAATATAAATTTGCAGTGAAGCACTTACACAAAAAATTAGTAGTTAGTAAAGAAGGAGATTAAATAGACAAAGCCTTGGGATAAATGGTAATTATGGAGAGAACATTAAAAATTTTTCTAGTTGTCACCTTTTCAGGAAAGTTATGAAATATTATGTGAAATAATTTTTTAAAAAATATGAAAAAGAAACTAGCAGTGAAAAGAATCATCAGCTATCAGAAATATGATGAACAAAAACAAAAATTCTAAGTAAATATTAGAAGATAAATTCAAAGTTTTCAGGAAAAGCTCAGTAAAAAGTACAGAAAATGTGAAAGAAAACATGGTAAAAAGTGTCAATCTAGCAGGTTCGAGTCCTCTCTAAAAGGCTTTCCAGAAAGAAAGGTCAAACAAAATGGATCAAAAGAAATAATTAAAACATAAAATCTTCTAAAATCAAAGGAAAAAAGACTCAACTAGACAGACTGGAAAGCCTCACCAAAGATTAAGCAAATAAAAAAAATAATTTAACAACCCGCATGAAGACACATTCTTAAGAACTTTTAGAATAATGTGATTGAAAGGGAATCTTAGAATCTTGAACAGAAATGGTCACCTGCAAAGAAAAAGAATCAGACTGGCATCAGGATTCTCATCATTAACACAAAAGATTCTTAAAATAATAAAGCAAAGCCTTCAAGTTCTGGGAAAACAGTGAAATGTGTTTCAATTTCTATATTTAGTCAAATTACCAATTAATTATAAGAGCATATGAAGATAATTTTAACAATCGAGTACTTAAATAACTTTTAATCCATATGATATTTCTGAAGTTACTTAAGGATATACAGAAAGAAAAGATATGGGAGCTCAGGAAAAACCGATTCTATATATACTGAGATTCAGAAAACACTGATTGTAACTCAGAAATATGATATCTGAGCAATAACCATGGAAAAAGTCAGCTCTTACTGGGAAAAGTGTTCTAAGGACCTGGGCATGGGTAGGGTTTTCTATTTTATATGTAGTATGACTGTGAGATGGATAGATTTAAGGTATGGTTAAGGCATATTATTCTTTTATTAACAATAAGGTGAAACAATTTGATATTTCTACGAAATAAACAGCTGAATAAAAAGATTTAGTGTGAAATAAACTGTCATATGGCAAGTTTTTGAGCAGTCAATGGACAATAGGAAAAAAGATTGCATTTGGCCTTGATACTAGAAATGTTATTCATATACATAGTATTTATGACATTGAAATTTGGAGCTACTGAATTATTAGAATGTAAGCCCTCTGAGGACAGGGGCATTTTTATTTCTTTGTTTTTATCTTTTGTTCTCTGTCAAATTCTCTTTGCCTAAATCAGTGCCTGGTATATGGTAGATACTAAATAAATAATTATTGTCTAGGAGAATGACAGCTAACCTTAGCATACTGCAGGGCTCTTTAATAAAAAGAGTTGTATAAATTTTATGGGAAAAGAAAACATTTAAAAAATTTATGATTTGCTGCAAAAACAATCACATTGCAGTATAATGAAATATTATTGTCAAAAGTATGACATTATGAGGACTATCATTTGGGTGGTTCTAGAAGTTAAATATTTTTTTCACTATAGAGCACCAAGAATTAAATCTAGAATTATCAGTGTAATAATATTTTTAAAGTTATGACCTTATAAACCTGTAAAATAAAAAATAAATCCAGATAATCAGTGTTTGCACCAGGATACTAGACTGGGTATAAGGCATTATATGAAATGAGAAATTGTTTTTCATTATAAACTTTCATAACTTGATTTTTTATACTATGTGCATTTAATATTTTGATATTGAATAGGAAAAGGAGGAAAAGAAATCAGGTAAACAAAAGCAATCAAAACAGAAAACCACCGGTAAAATTTTTAATTTACCTTTTTTCCTAGTATGTATAGATGTATGTGTGTATGTATTTAAGCATAGTTCGTTTTTTACCATAATGGCTGTCTTTGTGGCTTTAATTATTTTTAATTCTATATAAATCATAGAAATTATTTTAAAACTTTTTCATTTTCATGCTTCAACTTGAAATGTTAATGTTAGAACACTACCCCCTTTGGAATATGATCATTGCTTTTACCCTATGATCTCTACCTCTTCTTTTTCAGAGTTTCCTGAAGAAGTTCATAAAGATCAAGTTGGTACTAATTGATCGACACTTATGTGCACATATGGTAGTAACATTCATTGGGTGTCGGGCAGATTGCAGGGGAGGAGAGGATGGGTACATTCACAATTGAAGGGTGTGGTGCACACTGAGGGATGGACACGCTTGTAGCTCTGACTTGTGCAGGGCAAAGGCAATGTATGTTAATTGAAACATTTGTACCCCCGTAATATTCTGAAATGAAAAAAAAAGAACAATATGGAAAGAAACTATTTGGTAGTAATTGTAATAGTATCTAATATTATTCATTGAACACTGAGTTCCTTTAGCTTTTGATGTTGGATATGATCTTAGACCTGAAAACCTAGTTGAGCTATTTATTTCTTCCTTCACATCCTACTCTGCTTCCTTGGACACAGTCTCCATTTACTGAAGCAAGAGCTCATGTAGACAAGGAACTCAAACTGGCAAATCAAGCCTACGGGACCAGATACAGTCCAGGGATTGCTTACGTCATGGCCGACAAAAGCCTTTGCCTCTACAGACAGAAAGTGAGAAGGTTGCGTATGGCTCAGATTTGTCCAGGAAATTTTTTTCACATTCTTTGCCATAGAAAATGAAAATGAGCCCACTCATAGAGCAGTGTCATCCTTAAATAAAGAAATTAACGATGTAGAAAGGAAATGTGAAAATAACCGAGGATAAATACCAAAATTGTGATAACGTATTCTCATACTAGCTATGTAGTCTCCACATTTAGGGAAATAGATGTTTAAACAAGCGTGGGAAAATGTGCTTAGTAATCAGTAACTACTTAAAAGAAGAAAGAAAGTGATTATAAGTTCCTCATCCTATTAGTTGAGTGAGACCAAGTGTGGGGAACATGCTGCCTTAAGGCCACATATGGCCTTCTAGGCCCTTGAGTGTGCCTTTTGACTGAATTCAAATTTTACAGAGCAAACCCTTTTTTATTTTTAATTAATGTATTTTCATTTATCTTTCACATTTTTATTTTATTTTTAAAATGAACGCATTTAAAATAACAAAGAATAAAATAAGTTTCTATGAAATAATCCTCCTAGATTGGCAGAATTAGAGCATTAGTAAGCTCTAAGGGCTAAATTGGTGGTTGCTACCCTCATGATTTAGTTCTAACTACCCCCACCTGAATTGCATTGCTACCGAATGAGGTGACGCTGGTTGGCAAGAGTTTACTGGGGTCAAGAATGCCAGTCTGCTATCAGCTTTTGACAATGGTGCACTGTGTTTCTGTTTGAGTGCAATTTGTGAATAGTTGCATAGCTTGACAGTATTTTTTAATTTGTCTGCTTAACAGAATTAAGCATCATGTCAAAGATGACCAAGAGAACATTGAAAGAAGAAAACAGATTTTTTTTTTTTTCATTTCAAAGTATTATGGGAGTACAAATGTTTTTGGTTACATGGATTGCTTTTGTAATGCTTGAGTCAGGGTTATAAGTGTGCCTGCCATTCAGATAGTATACATTGTACCCGTTAGATAGTTTTTCACCCATCCCATCTTCCCCCGACCCCAACTGATTTCCATTGAGTTATACTTCCCTCTATGCACATGTGTGCTCATCAGTTAGTTCCAATTTAATAGTGAGTAGAAAACAGATTTTTAAATGAGATTGGGAATTGCAATTTCTTGTTTCTGCTAAAAATAAAATGATTTGCTTGTTTTGTGATACTGCGGTATCAACACCAAAAAAATTAAATGATCATCAACATTATACCACTCATAAGGACTACAAATATTTTAAATTAGATGGAGAGGCACAAAAGGTTGTATTGCAGAAATTAAAAGATGAAAAGCAAAAGCAAAGACAATTCTTTCAAGCAGCAATAAGACCTGGAAATAATACCACTGAAGCAACTTGTAAAGTGGCTGATATACTCAGGAAAAATAAGAAGCCATTCAGTGATGTAGAAATTGTGAAAGAATGCATTCTCAAAGTTGTAGGATGTTTAGACCCCGATAACATTGCAAAGTACAAACAATTGCCTCTTTGAAGAAGAACCATAACTGATTGGCAGCATGAATTAACCTTCAACTTAACAGAACAACTTCATGCAATACTTCAAAATGAAAATGTATATTATTCGATTGTTTTGAATGAATCAACTGATACTACTGAATTGGCACAAGTTTTACACTTCATCCGGGTCCTAAGGAAAGATTTTCTTTGCTGTGAAGAGTTATTCACTTTGGGCACTCTTGCAAAAAGAACAAGAGGAATAGATATCTTCGACAACTTTCAAGATAAATGTCATGAAGTTGGACTGAATTTGGTAAATTTAGTGAGTGTATGTACAGATGGTATGCTTTCCATGACAGGAAAACATGAAGAGTTTATTGCATGGATAAAAAAAGTATTAACAGATCCAGATGCTCTCATTTCTTTTCGTTGTCTCTTGCATCAGCAAAAATCTATGGGCTAAAGCTACTATTTTAAGGGACACTTTGCAACAAGTTATAGCTATTATTAACTACATTTGTGCAAGTGCAACAGTGCATTGTCAGTTTTCATAACATGCTAAAGTTGAACGATGAGATACTCAGTGTGGATTTGCTGTATCATTCTAAAGTGTGTCGGCTATTTCAGGGACGGGGGTTAGCCAAAATTTTATCTCTGCAAGAAGAAATAGTTAAATTTTATGAAGAATAGAATCACAAATGTGAATTATTAAAAGAAGATTTCTATAGGAATGCAGCATTTCTGTGTGATATCATGTCAAATCAAAATGACTTGAATATTTCTTTGCAAGGTAAAACTAAGTCTATATATGGTATGTGGCAAAAAAAAATCCAAGCATTTCAAAAATAAATCTGCCTTTTTTTCAAAACATTTCTTCTTCAAAAGCAAATTTTGGATGAAAAGTTTCCCCAGTTTGCAAAGGTCATTGTCAAGCCAAATGATATATGTGAATCGTTTGAAGAATACCCAGGTGTTACAGACCTATTAATTGGAGAATACAATGAAAGTTTCACTAACTTTGAGAATCACGACATCACACTCAAATTAGCATTTCAGCCTAGTGTAGTTGATATCACCAAAGCACCTAAAGAACTACAGATGGAATTGACTTCTCAGTAGATGACATGTTAAAGTCATTGTTTGATACTAAGAAAGATCCAACTGAAATATGCAAAAATGCAGTATAATATCCGTGTCTTCTGCAACATGCCTGAAAAAGGATTTCTTACTTTTCAACCACTTATTTCTGTGACACTACATTCTCCTACCTAACCCAAATCAAGACGCCCTTAAGTTTACAAATGACTGGTACCCATGTAGAGATCAACTGCGACGGCAGACCTCCACGCTGCAACCAAATATTCAAATGCTTTCTAACAAAAAGCAGACACAACAAAGTCCTTAAAAGATTAGTTAACTTAGTTTTCATTTTTTGAAATTATTTTGTACATAATAGTTAGATTTTTACAAAACAATGTACATTTTCAAATATATATAATTGAAATTTCTTGAATGTGGCTTTATTTGATTAATTTGTGTGGCCTTCTAACATGAAAAGGTTCTCCACCCCTGGTTGAGACCCAACAACTGGCAGTCTAAGAACTGCAACTCACTGTGATAGCATTAAAATGGAGGTAAATAGAAGTAAAAGCTTGAGTGGATGCATCTCATTCCTACTAGTTGTGCTGGAAATAAAAAATGGAAATATCCACACCCTTCCCCAAACTGAGGATAGATTATGTGCCTACCACTGAGTTACAGGCCAAGGTTTCTTTTTTTCGTCTGCTGAGATAATAGTACCTGCTCCTAAAAAACCAACCAACCAACAAACAAAAAAGAATATGTGTAGTTGGTGAAAGAAATACTTAAGAAACAATGGGAACCCTTGGCAGGGAGTATCAACGAAGCACTGTGGTAGCACCTCAACCAGTATTTAAAAATAGGGAAACTATGCGGGGGAGTGTAAAGAAAAATGCAGGCCCAACAATTTGAAGCAACAGCATGAAAAATGGCTTAGAGTAGAAATGAACATAATATACACAAGGGGTGCAAGAGTCTCTGCCTTCACTCGTGCTGGGAAGCAGTGAGATTTAAAATTGTATGTGGAAAGCAGAGAGGGTTTTGAAGAGACAAGTAAGTCATGGACATGAATACCCTATGGGTTCTCATCTGCTCTGAGAGCCTCTCGTCTGCTATGATGAAAATGTTCTGCATGTGTGTTTTTATATAAGCCTGCTCGTTATGTTTTGTAGATTGATGTTAGGTTTAAAAACAGGCCTTTTGTGAGAAGGAAGAGTATTTTGAATCCAAGTGTTAAACTGCCAGTGCTCTTTAGTAAAGTGCTAATCCACGCTTTGAATTTTGTAACTCTTAGTAAACCCTAAAGTGGGTGATGTAGAATGGAAATGCGAAAATAAATTGAGGAGAACATACCCAAAGTGTGATAATCTGTTCTCATACTAGTTGTGTAGTCTCCACATTTAGGGAAATAGAGGCTTAAACAAGTGTGGGAAAATGTGCTTAGGAATCAGTACTTAAAAGAAGAAAGGATGTGATTTTAAGTTCTCCAGCTTACCTACATTACAGGAAGTGAAGGCTGTGGTTCCCAGCTATCATCAAGCAATCAAAAGTCCTTCTGGCACCTAGTTAGAGCAGGAAGTGGCCAGCTGTCACACAGTGGTGGCCTAGACCAGAGGTCACATGATCAATTAAAATCGAAGGATTTCTGATAACTCTGTAAGGGAATTCTTATAATTCCAATTGAACCTGTGAAACTATGGATAGATTGTTTGAGTTTAATAAAAATTGCTTTATTTAGAAGCAGATTTCTCTTAGAAGTATTTATTTTGTATTTGGTCTTTTCGGGTTTTTAAATTTTTTTTTATTTCAGCATATTATGGGGATACAAATGTTTAGGTTACGTATATTGCCCTTGCCCCACCTGAGTCAGACCTTCAAGCATTTCCATCCCCCAGATGGTGCTCACTGTACCTATTAGGTGTGAATTTATCCAACCCTCCTCCCCTCTCCCATCTACCTGACACTGATGAATGTTACTACTATATGTGCACTGAAGTGTTGATCAGTTAATACCAATTTGATGGTGAATACATGTGATGCTTGTTTTTCCATTCTTGTGATACTTCACTTAGTAGAATGGGCTCTAGCCAGGATAATACAAGAGGTGCTAGATCAGCATTGTTTTTTGTGGCTGAGTATACTACATTATATTAATCCAACTCATGTATTGATGGGCACTTGGGTTGTTTCCACATCTTTGCAAATGTGAATTGTGCTGCCATGAACATCTGAATGCAGATGTCTTTTTTACAGAATATCTGTCTTTCCTTTGGGTAAATACCTAGTAGTGGGATTGCTGGATCAAATGGTAGTTCTACTTTTAGTTATCTGAGGTATCTCCATACTACTTTCCATAGAGGTTGTATGAGTTCACAGTCCCACCAGTAGTGTATGAGTGTTCCTATCTCTCCTCATCCACACCAACATTTGTTGTTTTGGGACTTTTTGATAAAAGCCATCCTCACTGGAGTTAAGTGATATCTCATTGTGGTTTTGATTTCGTTCATTTTCCAATGCTTATGTTTAAGTTATGTTTTTGAGATGAGTTTCTTTCCTTTTTTTTTTTTCTGCACTGTGTTAAAGGAATCATGTTTTTATTCATTTTCATTCAGTGTTTAGATGAGTGCTTTATTTCTTACCTTGTGAAACAGGAATAAAAGGATATAAGCAGGACTGTAAGTATCCTTTTAGAAATTATACTGTGTCATGAACATTTATTTTCTTTTTTTATTACAGAAAAATTATACAAAAATGTTTACCTAGAATTAGGACTTAGCTTTGTTAACATAAATATAAGAGTGAATGGAATTTTACACTTTGACCTAGACACATTTATCCAAATCTGATGGAATCTATCTTCTTTACTGCACTTCTATGGATACATCTATTAATGATCATCTATAAGAACCAAAACCATCGAAGCAATGTAGAATTTATTGTCTATATTTTGATAACATTTTGATTTTAGTTCTACTTTATTTTAGTGCAATACTGGAAGTAAAAGTAAATTGATCCTTCATGTACATACAGGAGGATTTTCTGAAATGCTGATATGCTGTCACACAATAAATGTTATCTAATATGTTTTTCAAATCTCTTATGAATTCAATTACCATGAGATGCAAAATAAATCAAGAACAAAAGAAACTACTCCAGCATATAAATGCCTTCTTCAAATAAGCCTTTGTTCTTCTACAAGGCAATGGATTAATTGTCATCCTTATTCTAAGCATCTGGTTCACTGCTTTGATTTAATGAAAGGTTAGGTTGACCCCACACTCAAACCATCTTTACAAAGCAGTGGAAGTAACAATTATTACCCAGAGATTATTTATCAAAAGCAGAATTTTTCAAGGATGAAGAGATCACTACTTATCAAATAATCGACTTTGACAAGCTAGATAAAGTTGACCTGAACTTTAGCTATTGTAGATATGTTAAGGATAATAAATTTTTCCCTTCAAAATTAATGCTAAATTGCCCAATAAAAATATACATTATTTCTTTAAAGTGCTTATATATTAACTGTTTAATATGATCAAGCGAAAGCTTCAAAATTCTAAATATAGACTCTAAGAGTTTCTCATTTCCTCTAGATTAGTATTTATATAGTAAATGCCAAGTTACTGCTTCTTTGATGTCATTCTAATGCCTTAGGCATTTCTAAGAAACAGAGGTTGTGGGTTACAAGATGCCTGAAGAGGAAAATGAGAAAACTTTACTATTAACTATTCAATATCTGTCTGCACATAGATATACACACACACACGTGTGTGTGTGTGTGTGTGTGTGTGTGTGCGTGTGCGTGTGTGTTAGAAATAGGCTTGAAAAGATTCGCGGGACAGAATCATGTCAGAAGAGGAAAATAATCAAATTAACAAATTGAAACCACTTGCTCCAAAGAAGAGACATACTTGCATACTTGCTGATCATTCCCTCTCATACACAAAAAAAGGAGAAAAATTTGTCCTTTTGAAAGCTCTTGAAGAGGCTATTTTCCACATTATTGATGTTATCATCTGATCCTGATTAGAAGGGAGATACTATAAAGCTGGATCAGACTTACCTAAACCATAGAGTAAGTAGATCTTGCATCTTTTCTTCCCCCAATCATTTTTGCTTGGTCTGGAAGCAGAAAGATTGAAGGATCAGAAATTGGCAGGGAGAAGCCATGAGCAGGGTACTGTCCCTTGTATCATGCCAGTGTTAGCAGAAGGTATTCTCAGATAAGGGTGTTAGCTAAGGTGTTAGGATAATCAGCTAATTAATGATTTTATGTGTAGCAGAAGGAAGGAGAGTCCTACCAAGCTCTCAAGTGCAAGAATATTAAGCTTTCAAGTCCTGAAACACCAGAGGTTATCTACCAATAAAGCTCCTAGCAGCTAAAGGGACTGTTTGCAACTCTAAGTCCTACAGTAAAAATTCTAATTGTGGGATGGTTGGAACTGGTGTTCTTATTCTAAATGATAGAAAATTGGCTAAAAATATAGACTGAAAATGCCCCAGAGGTTGAGAAATCTATTTGTTCATGTTTTAGGTAAAGGCTTCAAAATCTGTTTTGAAATATGTTGCTCTGAGGGGAAAGCTCTATTTCTAGTAACAATTAAGAACTGGTTCTCTAACTTGTATGCTTATATTTTGCCACTAGCAGTATGATTTCTAAAGGTGTTGGCAGTCCTATATTCTCCAGACATCATTCACTAGCAAAGCAGACTGTGAAGCTACCAAATTGTCTGATTCCAAACATGCACAGCTAGACTAAGTACTAACAGAGTCCACAGATGCCACATTGAGTGAATCCATATTAAATGATTGAACAAAAGTACCATTCCGTATTCAATGATTCCTTCTTCATTTATCAAAAGTTAGTTGAGGGCCTACTGAATACCAGACACTGCAGTGACACACAGAGGATGCCTCCTAAGCTATAAGCTAGGCAGGATTTCAATATGGGAGTTTGACTGCCTCTCCTCCACTGTGGCTGGTTATTTTGTCTTATGAAAGACGCTAATTGTAGAAAGAAACAACTTGAATAAACTCCAAGTAGGGTTCCACCTCTCTAGAGATTGTCTAGATGTTAACAACCTAGGTCAATTGCAATTGCCTTTGACTACATTCACAAACAGAAAATAAACTCATTAGGGTTAGTGTTAAACACAATGTAGAGAATAAGAGTTAGCAAATGCATTGATATAAAGGAAATACAAGTTGTAATCTAAAGAGACATTGAGAGTTATGTTGATTAAACTTTGAATTTGTTTTTAATCTAGCTTGAAAGATTATTAAGAATCTTTATTAAGATCAAGCTTTTAAAAATTATTAAGATAAAGCTTTTAAAAACTTTCGTAAGATCTTAAGAAAGGGACAAGTCAAAAAGTTCAAACATATCTTTTAATATATTGACCTAAGCTTTCTTTTTAATTTTCTTGTTTTGAAATATTAGAACATGAAATCTATTAGTAATCATTTTAGCTTAAAAAATAAAAGAGTCAAAGCATTCATAAATGTTTTGATAAATTATTATCAAAATACAAATATGATTTCAGCAATAAACTTAAAATATTAACTTCTATTAAAATTACATTTTGTGTCTCCATTGTATACATTGTGATAGCTATACCATTATCATGCAAATTTGTATATTTGAGAAATTTCATTTGTTACATATTTACATCCGAATGAACTATCAAGACTAAAATGCAAACTCGAACATTTTTTATTATTGCACAATTTTTAAATAGATTTTTAGGCTAAATCAACTGCAAGCTTTCATTTTTATACATCTAAATTTGAGGATATGGTACACACTACATGCCTTGTAGGGCCCCGATGGAGCAATCCAGTCTAGAAAAGATTTTAAGAAAACATCATAATTTTCAATTTTTCTTTTCTTTGTGACTTTAGCACTCAGAATAGATCCTGTCCTTAGTAAATTAGTATTTCTTAAATAAATGAATAAATGTCAAACATGTCTTTTGGTGGAATTACTAGCTCAGGAGAGGGTTAGAAGCTTTTCAATAGATTTTTTGAAAGCAAACTGTGTTCCACACATTGATACAATTTATAGATATTTCATCAGCAACTCCAAAATTAGACTGACTCACTATTATTGAGTTTTTATTTTGTCCTTTTAAAATTACAAAGCAACAAAGATGTTTTAGCATGAGGATCCTCAACTTGAAGAACTCAAAGAAGCTGTATAATAATCCTGCTAGTATTTTTTCTGGTCAAATGTATCTACATTTTAAAAGTAAATGAAAGTACTTATTAAAGAAATGACATCTGAAAGTTTAGATCACAGTGGTTCTCAGCCAGGAGGCATTTTGAAACTCTAGGGAGGGTTTGGCAATATCTCATGGCTGAAAACACTTTTGATTGTCACAAGATGTTATGGCCATTTACGTAGAAGCTGGGAATGTTGCTAAACATCCTACAATATGAGTGCAGCCTCCTACAACATAGAATTATTCAGGCCAAAAGGTCAATAAGTCTGAGGTTGAGAAACTCTGAGTTAAAAGAGGCATTGATGTTATTTGAGACCTCAAAATAGGGAATGTAAGAATTTATATCTAATAGTAGAGCATTTACAGTTTCATTTCATAGTTATTGATGACAATACCAGAATAAGAATATTTACATATACATATATCTACATAAAGAAAAATATCACAATGACACATACAAGTTACAAATACAGATGCTAGTACATGAAAAGTCTTTCAGTCCAAATACATAAGCATTCATTGACCTTCCTCAATTCAGAGATCATATTATCTCAAAAAAGGAAGTTGTATACTTTAGTTTTCAGAAGTTACCTTTGCCTCTGTTATGTTTATGTTGTCTTTTTAAAAATATACCCCCAAATTTCAATGGCTTGATACAATAGAAAGTTATTTTTTGCTTGGCCAAGAGTCCAATATGGCTGTTGGAATTGGAAAGTAGTTTTATTCCATGTGGTGATAACAGTGACCTAGATCAGCTCCATATTAGGGATGTGCCATCTCCAGGATCTCAGAATATCTATTTTCATGTTACAGACAGAAAGAGTCCAGTGAACTTGTTTTTTAAATGCCTTGGCCCAGAAACTTACTCATCATTCCTGCTCATATCCATTGGTGAGAAGTGGTCACCTCACCACACCTGGATTCCATAAGTGCTGAATAGCCATGTTCCATCATTAGTTGGACATTATGTAAGGAAAGGGATACTTTATTTTTGGTAACTCCCTTTCACTGCCACAATTCATCTCATTTTTTCTGTCATCAATCTTCAAAAATCTATTAATTCTTGAGCACCCTGCTAAATTCTAGAGACACATAAAAATGAATTGTTCTTGTCTTCAAGGGACATAAAATCTGGTGGGGGACTTTAATCATCTCAGAGGTAATTCCTTTGAGCTGAAATCCTGTACTTGAAGAAACTGAGAAGAGTGCTTTGGAACATTTCTATAGCTTTGTTTGTGTAAGTGTTTTCTCAGCACCATTTATAGTAATGATCTGTAAGCACATTTAATTTCAGGGAAAGATTATATGGCAAAGTTGCCTTAGTCAATATATATCTCTATTGGAAGTTGTTGCAAGAGTTTCTAAAAACAAAGAATCCAATCAACAATAGTGTTTCTTTTCTTATATAGGGACAACTTTGGATTCTGAGACATTCCAAAACATTTACAACATGTACTTTCATATATATATATTTTTTCTTTTTTTTTTTTTGGCTGGAAGTGCTGAAGGAGCAATAGGTACTTCCAAATATTTAGATATGCAACTATCCAAGAAAATACATTTTCTCCCAGTTTTATCCTCATTTTCTTTAAACATGGGCACATTAAGTAAAACAAAAATAAAATAAGACTTGAAAATATGGCCACTGAAACTATTTCACAAAGACAGGTACCACATTTTACTATTCTCTGTGGTTATAGAGAAATTCATCTATCTACTCCAAAATTAGTACTATTCTTTCAAACTGGTGTTTCACAAAAGTAGGCCTTTAGAAAAATAACATTGTTTGTTGTTTTCAACTGTGGCAGAGAAGTTTATCTATTAGGTTGGTGCAAAAGTAATTGCAGTTTTAGCATTGTTGAAACTTGCCCTTTGATATTGGAATACATTCTTAAATAAATGTGGTTATGTTATAAATAATTTTAATGCACATTTCTTGCTTTATTTTTTTTTGCTAATGACTTATTATTTGCTATTTATTTTATATTTATTTTAGACTATAAAAGTTATATTAGACAAAAAGCAAATTTGAGCGATTTTCTTATTTGAGTTCAAAATGGCTCCTAAAGCAGCGGAGACAACTCGCAATATCAACAACGCATTTGGCCCAGGAACTGCTAGCAAATGTACAGTGCAGTGGTGGTTCAAGAAGTGTTGCAAAAAAGAGTAAAGCCTGAAAGATGAGGAGGGCAGTGGTTGGCCATTCAAAGTTGACAATGACCAATTGAGAGCAATCATTGAAGCTGATCTTCTTGCAACGACACAAGAAGTTGCCAAAGAACTCAACGTCAACCATTCTATGGTCATTTGGCATTTGAAGCAAATTGGAAAGGTGAAAAAGCTCAATAAGTGGGTGCCTCATGAGCTGACCAAAAATAAAAAATATCATAGCTTTCAAGTGTCATCTTCTCTTCTTGTACGCAACAACAACCAATAATTTCTCAATCAGATTGTGATGTGTGATGAAAAGTGGATTGCATATGACAATCTGTGAACAGCTCAGTAGTTGGACTGAGAAGAATCTCCAAAGCACTTCCCAAACCAAACTTGCACCAAATAAAGGTCATGGTCACCATTCGGTTGTCCGCTGCCATTCTCATCCACTATAGCTTTCTGGATCCCTGTAAAACCATTCCTCTGAGAAGTATGCTCAGCAAATCTATGAGATGCACCAAAAGCTGCAACACCTGCAGCTGGCATTGGTCAACAGAATGGGCCCCATTCTTCTCCACAACAATGCCCGGCTGCATGTCACACAACCAATTCTTCAAAAGCTGAACGAATTGGGCTACCATGTTTTACCTCATCTGCCATATTCACCTGACCTCACGCCAACCAACTACCACTTCTTCAAGCATCTGGACAACGTTTTGCAGGGAAAACGTTTCCACAACCAGCAGGATGCAGAAAATGCTTTCTAGGAGTTTGTCGAATCCTGAAGTAAAAACTTTTATGCTACAGGAATAAACAAATTATATCTCATTGGCAAAGATGTACTGATTGTAATGGTCCCCTATTTTGATTAATAAAGATATATTTGAGCCCTGTTATAATGATTTAAATTTCATGGTCTGAAATTCCATGGTCTGAAAAGTTATTTATACTATTTTAGTGGTAGACTCTCTATTTAACTCAATACGTTATCTCTCAGAATGAAAGACTGCATTTGTGACAACTCTTTATAGAATAAGTGTGATCATGTGGCTAATGAGATAGAAGTGGAAATGCGGTATGGCTCCTATTGGACAATAGTTTCAAGAAAACTGATTCAACTCCCAAATCCATCATTTGTCATTTTGTGTAGTGTCCTTTTTCTAGCCAGCACCTTGGCTCTGACAGGTACAATTTCAGTAGTCATATTGGACCATGAAGATCTTAAAAATATGCTGTACATACACTATCATGATGCAGCGAAAGGATAGGAGCCTGGGTTTCTGATGAATGCTTTGGATCTGCCATACCTCACGTGGACATATTTCCAAATTTCTTTTTTAGTGAAAGAGAACTGCATTTCTATCTTGTTTAAGCTACACCAATTCATTTCGTCTTTTTCTGTCTTTTATTTTTAGCTGATTTTTATCCTAACAGATACTCATTACAGGATGAGTTATGCTGAATTACATCTATCCTTTCAAGACTCCAATTAATCCTTATGTCTTCCATAAGCCATTTTTCAACTGCTCCAGGACTGGGTGATCCCTTTTCTGAACATTGGTTGAAGTTGGCATTTTTAATACTCTGGCTTATGCCTCTTTTTCTGGCTTCAGAAATCAATAAATCATTTATTGAAAGATAGCTTACAATCTAAAAGGTGCACACATCATCATTGTGCAGCTCTATGAATTTTCAGAAGGTAAATATGCTCAAGTAACTGTGATCAGTACCATAGAAGACTCCTTTGTAATAACTTCTAAATTCTACACTCCATCAAAAGATAACTATTATCCTGGCTTTTAACAATATAGATTGATGTTGTCTAAACTTTATACAAATATAACTATAGGTTATATCTTTCTTGGATCTGGTTTCTTTTCCTTAACACTATACAAGTGAATCTCACTGTAAAGTCTAAAGGTTTGTGTTCTCTCAAAATTTATATTTTGAATTCCTAACCCCTAAGGTGATAGTATTAGGATGTTGGACCTTTGGGAGGTGATTAGGTCATGAGGATTTCACTCATGAATGGGATTAGTGCCATTATATGGCAGACCCAAAGGAGGTTGGTCACCCATCCCACTATATGAGGACACAGATTGTGCCATGTATGATTTGGAAAGTGGACCCTCACTAGACATCAAATATCCTGGCACCTTGATCTTGGATTTCCCAGCATCCAGAACTGTGAGAAATAAATTTCTGCTGCTCACAAGCTACTGAGTCTATGGTATTTTGTTATAGCAACCCAAATAAACTAAAACACTAATTGGTGTTTTTATATATTATATTAGTTTGTTCATTGTAATTACTTTATAATATTTTCTAGTATAGTATGCCACATTTTTTTTAACTTAACTCTGATAAACATTTTTATCTAATTTGGGAACATTACTGCTTCTTACTTTCTTTTACCTATCTTTGATAAAACTATCCATTCCTTCTTTGTTGCATAGCTAGAAGTATAATTTTTGGGCTATGGGATATAAAAATGTCCATTTTAATAGGAATTCCAAATAATATTCCAAGGTGTTTATGCCAATTTACACTCCCATCGGCAGCATCCATATGTCTGGCTGTTTATCACATAATGCCTATAGAAAGCTAACTTAACTGGATTTTATTGGTGTTTTTTTCCCTTATTACTTATTAAGAAAAGTGTCCATAATTTATACCTGCATATCTCTCTATCTTACCACTTTTGGGGTACTCGGAAATATTTGTGATGATAGTCACTGTATTACACTGAAAAAACGTATTAGTTAAACTAAAGATGATGTTAAAGTTCATAAGTTAAAATTATTTAGGTCATTTTCTTAACACTGAAGATATGTAATTTGATGTGTTAATGACTGCAGAGAAATATCTCAGTTATTTAAATATTGGTAACATATTTTTACAAATAAATCTCTTAACTTACTAAAATACATTTAGCATTAGTCAGACTACTAGATAATAGATGCTCTGACACAGCACACATGCTAACTAAAAATCTGTTACAAATATTAAAAAGATTGATTTGGTGATGAAGACATTTCTTTATATGACCAAAAATAAAGGACAATCTACTACAATATAAACCATTCTTGACTGGGCCATGAACTTAACTGACCTGAGCTGGCATAACTTGTCACTGGCAACTTGCTAGGCTTTATCTCAGCCCTTGAGACACATGGTTGCTTTATATTACTTAGCTATCTTTACTCTCAACCACTTCTGTCTTTATATGTACATACTGTAAATTCATGGTTTAGTGGTGATAGCATGACCTTCTGGGGTGTGTGTAAGTGGTGTGTGCCTGGGAGAGATGTTCTTTTGCATGGAAGCATTTCTCTTGGTACTAGCAAAAAAGAATTTTGATTAAAAATGAAAGTGAGCCATAATTAATATTCAAGGTTAGCAGGTATATAGTAGAGAGCCATACCGATTCTAGCCTGGGAATGCAAAATAAAAGGCAGCATGATCTTTGTGGGAACATATCATGAGCAATGGCTATTGGAGAGAGTGGGAATATAGATACAAAGCTAAGTTATTCCAGAAACTCCCTATAAAACCCAGGACAATGAGAACTGATACAAGATTATCTGCAGGAGAGAAAACAAGGAATTCTCAGGCCACAGGAAAAGGAAGCAAATATGGCTCTTCCTTAGATAACAATATTCTGTGGAAGCAGGGAATCTGTGGGTAGCTGAGAGACTCAGACTAAATAATTTCAGGTAGATCGTATGGCCCTGGCACATGGGTGTTTGATCTGGGAGAAAGGAAAGAGGAGGAAGTGGAAGAGTGTAGGGAATGGGAGTAGAACATGCTCATGGATTAGCATTTAGGTTAGCAAAGTGAAGTCTACATAGGTACCACTTTAAGAGAATTAATGATTTAGCATAGGAGGCACACCCTCACCAAAAATAATAATATAATGGATAAATTTCATATTAATATTGCGACTGGTAGCCTGATAAAAAGGAAATAATATAAGAATCAAATTCCAACAAACCTGAAATTCAATGCTGAAGCTACCACTTCTTTATTCAGTTTCACTATCTGTGAAATGGGAAAAATAAAAGAAATTTGATATATATTTTTGTTCTGATTAAAAGTAATAATAATTTTAAGTGGCCAGATCTATAACCTTAATAAAACTTAATACGGTTTTTATTATTATTATTGTTATTCTACATCAGACACTAGAATAAGTACTTTACATATTCTAACTAATTTAATATTAATAACATTCCCATGAGTCAGTTATGCTCGTACCTAATTATATATAAGGGGATTGAATCACAGAGAGATTTAGACACTAGACCAAGGTCCACAACTGAGGAAATTGTTGGGTTATACTCAAATGCAAGTTCTATGTATCTTAGGCAATTAATACATAGTAGCTTAACAGATAACAAAATCTGGTGAGAACACAGATAAATGTCTCACAATTCCTTTGTTAATAAGTAAACAGAAACTTAAAGTATCACAGAATGGAGGGGGCTTAGAAATTAGACCACCTAACAATCCCAGATACATCAGGGGTCGAGATGGCCTTAGGATGATTGGATTCAGAAACTTGAACGTTCTGAGAGCTCTCTCTCTTGCTTTTATCTGCTCCCTTCTTTGTGCTAACTGTTCAATGACAGCTGAACCTCAGCCGAGGTCAGAGAGTTTTGCATCTTTATTGTCTTTTGAGTACATAGGAAAATGACACTTCTTTTCTCCAACTTCTGTTTGAACAATATCTGAGAGGAGCTCTGATTGGCCAAGATTGGGTTAATGGTGCTCACCATATACCAATGTGAGAGGGAGTTCATATTTAGAAAAGAGCAGGCAAAAGGAGTAAACCAAATAAGGTTACTGGGTTTATGTGTGTGAGGTATTTGTCTTATTACAAAGGTCAAACAGTAAATTTATGTGGTGAGAGAGAAGGGGGCTGGTGATTTCTAGGAGGACTTTCGTTTCCTGAAGATTACACAAGCTTCGTTTTATTCTACCACATAACTTTAAATGAATTCATTATGTTATTAATTATAGTTTTATTTGGCAAATTTTGGGAGCCTTCGGTATATTATATATGGTATCCTGATAGAAAGAATGTGACAAAAATGAAGATTTTTGCTTAGAAGATAGGTGAGGAATATAAAATGCCTGGAGAGGAAAAGAAGTCTTAATTCTTCACAAAAGGTTATCTGAATGATTTCCTTGATTATTTCCATCTTTTAAAAAGATACGTATTATGTGGTAATTGTTCTTTTAACTACTGACACGATTAATGTCTAATGCATGAGAAATATAATTTATGGTTTTATTTGGCATGTACTTAAGCACCTGCATAGCAATTACTGGTGTGACATTTTTGTCTGCAATATAAAGCATTGCACATCCTCCCTTTCATCAGTTTAAAATGAAGCAAAGAGGCTCGCTCCTTGGGGAGTACCTGCCCTGATCTTATCAGGTAGAATGAAAATATGATTGCCTTACTGACACTGTAAATTATGCTTTCCCAACTCTAGGACCCTTCTGCAATAGAAATCTACACCTTTGGTATGACTCTTTTGTTCTATAGGAAGTTGTTTTACCTTTATAGTACCTAAATAGAAAATCTTTTTTTATCTCAAATTATATGGCAATTGAATATCACAAAGGAGTATTTATCATGAAGTACACGATGAAACATTTCTCCCTATCGTAATGACTAATGTAAGGATCTGATTCAAATGGTGAGTGAATACCAAAACTGAAGTTGAATGCAACTATATCAATTTCTTTCTTTGAAACAAGTAGTTAAATGGCTCTTTGGGGTAAAGTTTTTGTTTAACTTTTTTTCCCATTTACAATGAATCGGAAACACAAACAGCCAATAACTATCACTGCCTTGGAAGTTAAAGTGAAATCCTTGTTTGTATGGTCTCTGTAGACGTTTTCATGGCAAAGGCTGTGATTTCTCCAAGATTCTTATTATACCTCATGACCTCAAATTCTTTTGGATGAAGTTGTGGGCTTGTATTGGGTTTTTCCCTTAACTGATAGCATTCAACTTCTTTTTATTATATTTTTTATCTTTTTTCATGCCTTTCTGTAATGTCACTTGCTTTTCCTTCTAGTCATTAATTTTTGGGACTAAAACGGAAAAAAAAACCACATTTTTTATACAGCTCAAAATACTTTTCTATCAAACTGCTCTTGAAAAACCTATTTTTCATGACACAATTGCAGAATAAACCTATAGTTAATACCTTATTTACACAAGCTGAAGGCTATTATATCTGTGTTTGGCGACCTTGAAACTGTATTGTGCTCAGTGCCCTTTTTATAACCTTAATTACTGGGGAATATAGAGCTTTAAAGAAAGACTAACATTTCACTTTAACATCCACAATAATCTATTATAAAGCCAGCTAAGCCAGTCCCCAAATACAGAGAAATGTTATTACATGCTCAGCTAGCTGTCAAGGGGCCATGAGTCAGTGGCTTACAGTTATCAAAAGTAACAAGGTTGTTCAGAATTTCCTCCAACAAAGCCAGCCAGCTTATGGAAGGATTAAGCTCTCTTTGATTAGACCAACTGTAACATGTCCTACCCTTTTAATTAGCATTCCCTTTTGCTTGGTGGAGGCTGGTAATTGGACACTCACATTAGGCATCTCAAGAAATGATTTGGTATTTTGTCCAACTCATGAGGATTAGAGCCATGGTATATACTTCTGCATCAACTAAAATTTGAGCTGCTGAGGATTTATGTTCAAAACCCTGTAAAATCTCAAGGGCTCTATGCCGCTAATAGACAAAATGTAATAACACTCCAATATAATATGTGGCAGGAGACTTGGTTAGCCTTTAGGCATAGTATATTACCCTAAGGCCATGCTCCTTTTGCTTTCTATCTTTGGGAACAAGAAGTTTTATGCCAGCTTTATTGATATTTTACAGGGGTACATTTTAATTCATACCTTAAAGCAATCAGTGAGAAGACCTCTATGCATGCTGCTGGATTACTTAGTTGGTGAGTAAATATAATTTTTCAGTGACCATGCTAAACACAGCAGAACAGAGTCTATATAACATGAAAGGAGGAGGTAGCCTCCTGCCATTCCTGAAGGAGCACATAATTTATTGAAAACAAACTTAGGCATAAATATCTCCTTTTCCCAACTTACAAGCTGTTTCTGCTTACACCATTCTATTTCTATGTACTCCTTTTTTCTTTGCTTCATTTTAATATACGTTACCTTTTTTTTCCATACTATATTTCTTTCCTGTACTTCTCTTATGCCCCTGTCCCCTTTTGAATGGGTGAGTACTGAAGATGAAATTTTCCCTCCTGAAAATTTCCTAGTATTTCTCCTGTTTAATTTAAATGTAGCGAAGATGGTAAAAGTAAGAAGCAACTTGTGGAAATGAAGATTTGTTACTTCACATAGCTCCCAATGTTATTTAGAAAGAGAAATGTAAGAAAAGACTAAAAAAACACAAACAAACAAACAAACAAACAAAAAAACAAAGAAGCAGCTTAATTGGAAAAAGACAGACCTAAGTGAAATGCTTTCTTCTTTATTTTTAGCACATTCTTTGCTATAATCGAGTAGCTATTGCATTTACTTTATTTCTAAGGGAATGCTGTATGTTTTACTTTTAGCTACACAATTTAGACTTAAATTGCCTATTTTTAAAATAAAATTTTAAGAGAATCATATATCAATGAAAAATTCTTGTAGATTTCAGTCTTTCAAAAAAAAAAATGCATCTAAGAATCCTGGTGCTTAGAGTTGTATGTTAATCTATTCCGCCAAAACATTTATGAGTTGCCACTATTGGTAAGAGGCAGAGAAAGCATTTGAAAAGTCGGAGGAAATTACTGTCTCTCCTCAAGGAACATGGAGATTAATGGTAGCTTCTATTAAGAGGCACCTCATTCAATTTCAAACCCAAGGAGAAGTTTTGTTATTATCACTTTATTTAGAAGATTTAGCCTTCTTTATCTTCAGTTGTTTTTGTTTGTTTGCTTGTGTTTTAAGGTAGTTTGGACAGAATGTGTTGGGTGAAAGCAGGAGACTTGGTTTATTTTTCTAATTAAAGTGAATGAAGCTGACTAGTTTTGTCTGAAAGCTGCTTCTCTCTTTATGAAGTTGAAGGTGAAATCTTAAGCTCAGAGTATAGAGATAGGTTTGGAGACTTGATGATATTAGAGCAAGTTTAAAATTACTATAATAATGGGAGCTAACCTGACTAGGGAATCACGGATGAGTTACTGCATCACAAATTTCCAGTTGTGAGATTTTTCTCCAACACAGCTCTCAGCATACCAGATGTACACACCGAGAGATTAACTGAAGATTAGAAATGTTCTACACTTATCTATTGAAGGTAATAGCTGCCTAGAAGTTGATTACATAAGAAATGGATCATTTTACAAAACACTAAGAGCAAATTCATTTTTCTGTAATAAAAGGAACATCAAAATTATTTTCTAATAAATATCTACTTTTGATATTTGAGTACTATGTGGAACATAATATGTCCTACTAGGCTATGATAAGCATATCTTTCTGCCACTTGCCATGCTTTTTCCTTAGTCTTGAGTTAAGATTAACCTCAGAGAAGCAGGTACACAATTCTCTGAAGTTACAAGTGCAGATATAGTTTTCTTTTCGTTTGTTTTGTTTTTAAATCCCACTGCAAAAATGGTGTAAGTCACCTGCCAACAACAGTTCTTCCAAAAGTTATTATATGGATTCAGAGTCATTAGGTGTGTGCTTTCTGAAATTAGTTTTCAACCTCCAGGGCCATGCATCTTTGGAGAATACACAATCTAAGTTTTAACACATGGAAGCATTTTCTCTGGGCCAAAAAGAAAAAAGTGATTCAGAGAACAAACTTATTTATTTTACAATATAACTCCCTTATGCAACATGTTATGATGCTTATAATAGGACCAATGGGCCAAATTAACCTACATATTTGATTTCTTTAGTCAAACTAGCATTTAAAACATTTTTTCAATTTGAAAAAGTTCTCAGTGGGTATACACTTTCCAGTTTACATGTTCTCCATCTTTTTTATATTATTTTTCTTCATATTCACCTGTTTATATTTCTTGCCTCCATAGGCATCTGAGATTGTATATTCTGCATTATGAATATAGTCTACCTCATTACCTGTTAGCAATAGTAAACATAAGTGAGAATGAAGAAATTTGCTTCCTCTTAATTGAGTAGTAATAGTCACAATTTAATAAGCACAGATAATTTACAGATTTTTAAAAAAATGTATATAAGGTAGCATATAAGGTAGATATTTTTATCCCATTTTATAGGTAAGGAGACTAAGGCTCAGTGAGTTTAGAACATCTTCCCATTAACACATAGTCTATTAGGGACAGAACCTGGATTTAAGCACTTTGGAGTCTGTCTCATTCTAGTGCTGATGAGATTAATTTCAGCTCTACCACACAACTTAGGGTTTTGCAAGGAATTTCTATAGTTTAATAAAAAAAGTACTGTGAATTATTTTTTAACTGCTCCTATAAAACTTAAGTGGAAAAATTAAAAAAGAATTATGCTCCATATAGGTATTCAATTTTATTTTTTTCAATCACCAAAAAAAACTATGAAGCTTAAAGAGATTAAATAATGGCCCAAAAGTTATAGTGCCAGTAGGTAGGAGAATTTGGATTTAAATCAGTGCAAGGTGTAGAATGCACATCCCAATAATACCAGTGAGCTGGGGTTTAAGAAGTATGCTTACTTAAACCTATTGTCATTAAAAGAAGAGGTTCCATTGGCAGACCATCAATTTATAAATCCTAATCTGGCCTTGTGTCATCTGTGGTACCTGAGAGTTCCTGAAAAATTCAAGGTATTTGGTTTCATATGGACCAAACTCAAGATACACTGGCTACCATAACCTTTATAGTTATTATTTGATGAATTGTTAACATAATTTTCACTGTGATTTTGTGTTGAATTTCTTAAATTTCTGATGCTTATCCATGGCCTGTCATAGATTAGATACTCAGTAAATCAGTGAATAAAAATTGTTGCATGTTATCTATTGGGTAGGGCCTATAGTATATGGAGACTTTCTTAATATTAGGCTTTTTATCATTCCTAGAATATTACATGCCTTACTTTCAGGCAGAGAAATAGGTATTAATACTACAGATCAAATATCAATTACAGTTAGATGAAACAAGTGATGTTAGATAGACATTAAATCTAGCTAAAAGTAGCCTATCAGATAAAAATAGGTTTATTTCATAGTCATTGCATATACAGATAGTAGATTTTTTTTCACATGCATGGCTCAAGATAACGCTAATTCAAAAAGTGAATTCTTTCATATTTCATCCAGATGCAATCTCTGCTGAAATTAATTTATGTATTAAGAAATAATAGTTATGTTTTTCCAAAAATATCCATATAATAAGAAGGGAAGAGGGAGGAGGGATAGAGAAAAGATTTTTTAAAAGATATGAAATTACATCTAGATAGGAGGAATAAGTTCTAGTGTTCTATACCACTTTAGGATGACTATAATTAACAACAATATATAGTTTCGAATAGCTAGAAGGTGGATATTAAATGTTCCCAACATGAAGAAATGATAAATGTCTAAGATGATGGGTATGCCCCAATCTGATTATCATACATGTTATGTATTGAAACAGCACTATGTACCCCATAAATACGTACAATTATTTGTCAATTAAAAAATTAAATATCCACATAAGAATGGATCTTTTAGAATATATTTTATGCCATTATTTTAGTTATTCTATTCAGCTAAGCCTTATGACATCAGTATTCTAAAATAGACTTGGCCTAGACTCTGATTGCTAGCAGAGGAAATGTTGAACATTTTGAAAGATCACATTATATGGAGTTTCTATAATACTTTTGTTTTATAGATCTGCATACTAGGTACCACTGAAAATAATGTTTGGTTGCTTATGAAAATGTGGTTAACATGAAAATCTGCTCAGCTCCTTCTTCTTCACTCGTCCATGCCAATTTCATTATGCAAAACGTATTCTGTTCAGATTTATTTTGAATTTTCATCTACCTGATATCTAGCAACAGAGAATACAATTCTGTGTCATTATGCTTCAGGTGGTCAGTCTCTCTCTGTCCATTTTCTGAAAATTGACATCATTTATATATGAAAGATGTATTTTATGAAATTCTAGACTGCTTGTAAGATGACGGTTATTGCTGTCTGATAGAACTGTATTAGAATTCTAATTTAGTCACTTTCTAGATGTGTGATCTTAGGCAAAGCACTGAAGATCTCTTGGTCTTTGGATTCATATCTGTAAAAGTAAAGATTAGGCTATTTTGAGCACTAATGAGATAGCATGTGCTAAATAAGTGTCATAGTTCCCAAAATAACACAAAATAATATTATGTTCCTACTGGCAGGCTATGTCTTCTACACAAGTGCAAATCCAAGGTTAACTAAGAATGTAAGGACTTATGAACCTTCAGAAAAAATGTGAAGTAGGTTGTGAAAGGGTAGCCAACTGAATTAAAATAGAAAATGCAACTAATAATCATTGAGTGTCAATAATATATAGTGATTTTGAAGCTTTAGATTCATTTTCTAATCTAATTACAAGAAGCCTTTGAGATGGAAATATTACCCACAATTTATAGACAGAAAGCAGAAATACCTGCCTTACCCAAGATCACACATGAAATTGGTAGTCATAGGCTGCTAGGTTCCCAGCTTTGTGTACCTTAAGAGAAAATAAAAAGTTATGTCTCTTGTCCCTATAGATTCATAAATATCTTCACAACATAGAAATAGTTTCAACAGGAGAGAAAGCATTTCTCTATCCCATTTCCCCCCATAAAAGAATAAAATATTTTCTATTTTTTTTTCTTTTCAAAAGATGGAAACATTCTTCTTCCTACTCATTTTTAAGTAGATATATCATAAATCTAGATATGATTTTTTAATAATAGCTATTAATGGAGTGACTTGTTTTAGTAGAATTCTTTTAAGAAACTTTAACTCTGCTTTAAATAGCATAAAAGATTTCTGAAAATGTAAGCATTCCCACAAGACAAATGCTAAAGTTTAAGTGTTTCTTATAACCATCACTTCTATTATGTACCTTTATAAACTATAAGAAATAGGCAATACATATTCAGCCTTGACACTGCATAAAAATCAAAATGACTTTCAGTTTCACCTACAGCATGTGAAGAGTTGGGAGGTTTTCACTTCCATTCTCACAAACTGAAAATCAACAATTTTTCATTGACTCATTGTTCTTTGAAGTCACAGAGCAAACCGACATTCTGAAATCTAGAGAGACGGGCAAATTCATAGAGTCACAGTCAAGGTCTGCCTACCTGGAGTCAAAGTTGCTGAAGCCATAAACTGATAGAAACACTTACATGGGAAGCTGAGTGTAGACTAGTAGGAGAGTGAGAATCCCCTGGGGCTGCTGTCCTGGGGGTGCACACTTTTCCGAGCTTTACTTTCAGGAACCTCACCCTGGTTCTCATGGGCATGACTCTTACTGTTCTTTCCTGCTAGGGAAAGAACTTTGTAGATCTTTATCCCAAATGGGAGAAGGGCATTTTTCACACTTCAGCTCCTCTGTCCACCTGTGTCAACTGAGGGGAAGAAAACTCAACAGGTGTCAAGGTTTCGAAGACACAGAGCACTGCAGCCAGGGAGGAGAGTAGAGTACTGAGGGAAGGCTAGGACGGAGAAGCTTATACTACTGGAGAAACATGTGTGAAGGTGATAGCCTTAAGACAGAAGTTAATTAAAAGACTGACATTGAATTGGAAGATTATATTATGCTCCTCTTCTCCCATGCCTGAACAGTACACCAACCAAACTTCAGTGAAAACAGCAGTAGATTGTAGGTAAGAAAGGTGCTAGGCACAGAATCTCTCTGAGGAGTCCTTAGTGAAACCCAAGTCAAGAGGGGAGACAACAACAAGGGCCGCAGAGGAACTTGAACCTTCTGGCACCTATAGCTACAGCAAACATTACAGCAAACTAAAATGTACACATAGATTAGAAGAGTGAATCCAAAAACTTACGAAAAAATTCAAAAGTCTTAACATTTGTGAAGTTAGAATATCAGAAGTAGAAGAGATTGAAGCAGAAGAAATATGTGAAGAAAGAATGGCCAAAAAGTCTTCAAAATTATTAATGGACGCCAAACCACAGATTTATAACTCTCAGAGAATGCCAAGCAGGATAAATATATAATTAACTGATCAACACTTACGTGCACGTATAGTAGTAACATTCATGGAGTGTCAGGCCAGTGGGAGGGAGGAGAAGGGGATGGGTATATTCGCACCTAATGGGTGTGGTGCACACCGTCTGGGGTTGGACATGCTTGAAGCTCTGACTTGGAGGGGAAAAAGGCAATATATGGAACCTGAACATATTTGTACCTCTATAATATGCTGAAATAAAAAATAATATGTAAATCAAAGAAAATTAGAGAAATTAAAAGCTAATTCTTTTAAAAGATCAATGAAATTGGTAAATCTCTCATTATGCTAACCAAGAAAAAAATAGAGAAGACACAATTTACCAACATCACAAATAAAGGAATGGTCATCAATCCTGATACTATAGTGTTCATTGAAAGGATAATTATGAAATACTGTGAACAACTCTATGGTCACAAATTATTGTCTTAGTTGGAAGGGACTGGTTCCTTGAAAGATATAAACTATCCAAACTCACTAAATTGGAAATAGATAAGTTGAATATCACTAGATCTATTTAAGTAATTGAATTAGTGATAATAATCATCCATAGAAGAAAGCACTGGGCTCAGATGGTTTTACAGGTGAATTCTACCTGTCATTCAAGGAAGAAATAGTGCTGAATCTCCATAATCTCATCCAGAAATTGGAGGCAGAGAGGATGCTTCCTAACTAATTGATCAATGGAAAAGAATAAAGAGCTTAGAGATAGACCTACATAAATATAGACTACCAAACTTTGACAAAGAAACAAACACAATTCAATAGAGAAATGTTAATCTTCTCAACGAAGTGTGCTGGAACATTTGGACATCCACTTTCCAAAAATTGAACCTTGAAAAGAGCCTTATACTTTTTAAAACATAGGCATATCTCAGAGATATTGGAGGTCTAGTTCCAGACCATTGCAATAAAAAAATATTAAAATGAAATGTGTCACACAATTTTTTTGGTTTCTCGGTGCATATAGAAGTTATGTTTGCACTACACTATAGTCTACTAAGTGTGCAAGAGAATTATTTTTAAAAATACAATATACATACCTTAATTAAAAATACTTTATTTCTAAAAAATGCTAGTGATCTTCAGAGCATTCTGTGAATCATAATCTTTTTGCTGGTGGAGTGTCTTGCCACCGTATTGATGGCTTCTGACTGATCAGAATGGTGGTTGCTACAGGGTGGGGTGGCTGTGGCAAATTCTTAAAAGAAGACAACAAAGAAGTTTGTCACATTGGTGGACTCTTCCTTTCACAAAAGATTTCTCTGTAACATTCGATGCTGTTTGCAGTAGATTTTTCAAAATTGTAGTTAATCGTCTCAGATCCTGCCACTGTTTTAGCAACTAAGTCTATGTAATGTAATAAATCCTTTTTTTTTTTCATTTCAACAATCCTCACAGCATCTTAACCAAATTCCATCTCAGGAAAACCATTTTCTTTGCTGATCCATAAGAAATAACAACTCATCTGTACTAATTATTTCATGAGATTGCAGCAATTCAGTTATATCTTCAGGCTTCATTTCTAAATTTAGTTCTCCATCTATTTTCACCACACCCACAGTTCCTTCCTCCACTGAAGTCTGGAACCCTTCACAGTCATCCATGAGGATTGGAGTCAACTTCTTCCAAACTCCTATTAATGTTGACATTTTGAACTCTTCCCATAAATCACAAATGGTGATATCTAGAATGCTGAATTAACTTCAGAAGGTTTTGAATTTACTTTGCCCAGATCCATCAGAGCAATCACTATCCATGGCAGCTATAGCCTTACAAAATGTATTTCTCAAATAATAAGACTTAAAAATCAAAATTATTTCCTAATATATTGCTGCAGAATGAATGTTGTGTTAGCAACCATGAGAACAACATCAATTTCCTTGTACCTATTTCAGAGCTCTTGGGTGACCAGGTGCCTTGTCAATGAGCCCCAATACTTTGAAAGGAATCTTATTATTCTGAGTTGTAACTTTGAACATTGGGCTTAAAATTTTCAGTAAATCATGCCATAACAGATGTGCTGTCATCCAGACTTTGGTAAAGAAGCTTCATACAAAAAGTCTGAAGCTAGTAGAGGTTGGCTCATAAGGTTTAAGGAAAGAAGCCATCTCCACAACAAAAGTGAAAGGTGAAGCAGCAGAGGTTGGTTCCTGAGGCTTAAGGAAATAAGCCATCTCCATAACATAAGTGTGCAAGGTGGAGAAGCTACAGCAAGTTATCCAGAAGATCTAGCTAAGATTATTGATGAAGATGGCTACACTAAATAACAGATTTTCAATATAGTCAGAATAGCCATCTGTTGGAAGAACTAGGACTTTCATAACTCTAGAGGAGAAGTCAATGCATGCCTTCAAAGCATCAAAGGGTAGGCTGATTCTCTTGTTAAAGGATGATGCAGCCGGTGACTTTAATTTGAAGCCAACACTCATTTACCATTCCCCAAATCCTAGAATCCGTAAGAATTATGCTAAATCTACTATGCCTATTCTCTGGAAATGGAACAAAGAATTTAAAAGGTTAATCACAGAATATTTTAAGGCAGTGAAACTATTATAAATAATACACTAATAGTGGATCCTTGAGAATATACATTTGTCAAAACCCACAGATATTTATAGATAAAAAGTAAACCTCAATATATGTAAATATAACAAAAGGATTTACATGGTCAGAAATCCTAGGATAGAATACATAATGTGACAAAGGATCTAACTGTATTAAAACTATATGAAATAACCTAACTAAAAGGGTGGGAAACCCCTCACTGACTGGCCTAAGTATTATAACTTTGGAAAAGTGTAAAGTCTGTAAGATTAAAGGCAAAAGGTAGTGTACATATTAAGCACTGTACACTAGTTGATATGCTTGTTTTTTATGGTGGTATGAGTTAACTCTGAAACAATTACACAGAGTTATTATAACTCTGTACAAATATAATGGAATTGAATCATTAAGAAAATGGATGGCCCATGGTGGGAGCAGGGTTTCTGACTGTTGACATGAAAGTTTACAGATAAGCAAAAGGAAGAGGCCAGAATAATCCACGTGTTAATAGATTAGATCTGGAGACATCACAAAGCACTCATATTTAGCTTAACATAGATACAAATGGTTACATATTAAAATACGTGAACATTTTAATGTACACATATGTTTTTCTCTCTATATTAGCTAGAAGGTCCTAGAAATAGCAACACCCAAACAGCAATGAGCACACCTAATATTTGGATCTTGGTCTCTAATTTCCAATGAAAAGAACCAAGATTCTTAGGAGAAATAGGTGATACTAGAATTAAGGCAGGGAACATACAAGATGAGCCTAGACTATCTTCTAATACCAAAATGTAGTAAGTTCTTTAAAAAATTTCATGTTTTCTTTTTTTATGGTTTCATGCCTTACAGTTGAGTCTTTTATCTATCTTCAATTAATTTTTGCATATGGTGAGAGATGTAGTAAAAACTCTTCTGGACAATGGTCTGGGCAAAGAATTTATGACTAAGACCCCAAAGGCAAATATAGCAACAACAAAAATAAATAACTGGAACTTAATGATAAAAGACCTTTTGTAAAGAACTAATCTAATGGAGAAAAATTCTGGGTAAGAGCAGATGAAAGAAAAAAAAGAAGGTAGGAGGGAAGTAAGGAAGTTTCAATGGGTGATATGTGCCTGGCTTGTTTGACAAACTGAAAGATGGTACCTATAATTAAGAGGAGAACATGCAGGTGACAGTAGTGGAAGGTGGGCGCTCAGAAGTAATGGGAGAGGGCAGATCATGCAGGTACTTCAAGGTCACTGCAAGATATCTGGTTTTCCTTTGAATGATGTGGGAAGTCATTAGATGGTTTTAAGCAGAGACATAACATGAGCTGGCTTCTATGTTAATAGAATCACAATGGCTGTCATTTTGAGAACAAACTCGGGGAGAGGCTGAAGAAAGACAGTAGAGACAATAGAGAATACTATTTGAACAATCCACGTGAGAAAGAATATTAGTTTTGATCTGCGTATTGTCAGTTGTGGTGTGAGAAGTGGTCTAGTTTTGAATTTCTTTTGAAGGAGAACCTAGACATTTTCCTGCCGAGTTTGAGGAGCAAGTGAAAGTTGAGTCGAAAATGATTCAAATATTTTTGCCTACATGAATGGAAAAATAATGTTGCCGTTGTCTAAAGTGTAGAGTATCATGGGAGAAGAAGGAATTAGAAAGGAATACTGGGGGCTTGGTTTGGGATAAATATTATACATCTGAGTGCAGATATCCTCAGGTACTATATAGAGAGTTGAATATATGGGTTTGAAGTAAAGAGAAGAAGACTGGAATAGAAATATAAATTTAGAATTCATCAGGATATAGATGGTTTTTAAAAAAACAAGATTAGATGAAATCACCCAGGGACTGAGTATTTATATATAAGGTGCAATTCAAAGAGCAAGGCATAGAGAAATCCATAGAGTTAGAGATAGACAGTAGGCAGCAAGTTAAGTTGATGAAAAATAGGTGAGTGAGGTGCTCTGAAAGCTAAATGGAGAAATTTTTTACGGGAGGAGAGAGTGATCACCTGTATCAAAGGCTGCTCATAGGTCAAGTAAGATAAGGACAAAGAAATAAAAATTGGATTGAGAATCCATTACTTTAGGTCTTTGGTAACTTCAGTAAGAGCAGTTTCTTTGTAGTGATGTGCAAGAAAAGAAAAAACTGATTGGAATGGGTTTGTGAGACAAAGAGAAGAAAGAAATTGGAAACAGCAGGTAGAGAAAATTCTTTCAAAGACATTCATGATAAAAGAAAACAGAAAATCAGATTGCAGCTGAAGAGGAAAACGAGTTAAGATAAAATTTATTGGTTTTGTATTTTTTTTAAGATGGGAAATACTATGTTTAGATATTTTATTAGTTTCCTATGGTGACTGCAACAAATTACCACAAACTGGGAGCCCTAAGCCAAAAGAAATTTATTCTCTCATCATTCTGGAGGCCAGAAGTCTGAAATCAAGGTGTCAGCAGGACTTCACTACTTTTGGAGGCTCTGGGGAGAATCTTATTTTGCCTCTTCCAGCCTCTGATGGCTCCAAGCATTCCTTGGCTTCCTTGGTTATGTTGCTACAGTCTCTGCCTCTGCGGTCGCTCTGCTTCTTCTTATTCTGATATCTGTGTCTTTTCTTCTGTCTCTTTTAAGGAAACTAGTCATTGAATTTAGGGTTCACTTGGGTAATCCAGAATGACCTCATCTCAAGATTCTTATCTTAATTATACCTGCCCAGACCCTCTTTCCAAAAAAGAATATCCACAGGGTCTTGGTATTAGAATGTGGACATATATTTCTGGACACTGTCATTCAACTCACAACAGTTACTGGTGGGAATGATGCATCAGACAGGGAAAAACTGATATTATAGGATTTGCTAAATTAATACTCTCGAGAAAGTGATGGGAAATGGGAATTAGTTCATGAGTGAGTACTTAATCTTCCTCCCATTGTAACATGAGAAATCAGGGTATATGGGCAGATAGGTGAGTACATAGGAGTGACAGCTAAAAGAATTTCTCTTTTAATTTTTTCAGTTTTCTCAGTCAAGGAACAGTTGTTGACTTAGGTATTTTTTTCCCAGAAGAAAACCTGAGATGATGATATTTGTTCAAGCAATTTATTAAGGAAGTACTCTCAGGAGAGACCATGAGCAGAGAGGTGGCAGGAAGATGGGAAAGGAGAGGAAGTCAAGGAAAAAGGAAATTTCAGGCACAAACCTGTAGATCTTAAGCTTGATCTTGAAGAAAAATTCTGGAGTATAAAGTATGCCTAAGAGTAATCCTGACCAAAAGCAAGTGAAATTTCATACAACGAAGTGCATCAGTTGTTTAATTGTTTTCCAGGGGTGAGAAATCCCTGGTACTTCTGTTACAAAACCCTCTGCCATTAGCTAGAGACGGTTATCTGTAAATAAGCTCTAGGTGCTGGCTCTTGGAAGTGACAGTGCTCTGAAACCAAGGGCTAAACAGAAAAACAGACAAGAAGCAGAAGTTTTCTCAGAGGACCACGGCACCATTCAATACATTCATTGAGAATGAGAATGACAAAGAAGACACGAGAAATTTACGGAGAGAGGAGAAAGAATAAAGAATGAAAAAGTTGTCTGTGAGGATGGGTGTGAAATGGACTTGGATAACAGAATTTAACTGATGGAGAGAATTAAGAACCTATGCATTTACAGTGAGACCCGGTACCATGAGAGTGAGTTTTCCTCCAGCCACATTCTAGTTTAGAGTAGTGAGAGGGTTGAGTAGAGTATAGTTGCCGTTTCACCAAAAAACTATGACAAAAAGACGGGGGGCAATAGGGTGGGTGGTATATGCAAAGAAGATCACCACAGTATTCAAGTTGGGAAACATGGGAAAAGAGGACCTGTGGAGAGTAATGAACCAAGCATAATTTACCTGGATAAATTGAGGTGGGTTAGAAGATTGCTTGAGTTAGGGTATTTGTGGAAAGCTAGAAAGATAGGAAGTGGCAGTAAAAGAGCTGGGAAGTTTAAATTGTGAATATAAAGGGGACAAAGTTAGATAACGACAAAGTCAGAGGTAGAATCACAGAAATAAAAAGATAAGAAAGAATACACGACTAAATAATCGAAAGAGAGAAAGTCATAAAACCAAGATGCCAAGATATTGAAAGGAACACAGATCACCAAGAATTGTGATAGGAGTAATGTTGGAGAACATAGCATTAAATCTGGAGCTAAAATCTTCGAGAAGTAAGAGGAGGTAACACAACTGGTAAATGACTTCAATTCCAGGACTGTAATGGGAGGTATAGTCTGATTCTGTGAGTTTCAAAGTGGGATGGTCTAAAAAAGAGAAAGGGAAAATATTCCAGGTGATATAATGAGGTACAAGAACAAGAGTTACTCCATTTCCAGACTCAGCTTTCTGAGGGCTTTGGAAATAAGTCCTTTCTTGAAATGGCTTTAGGAGAAGCACTACCATCAGAGGGAGCTAGGCTACAGTTACTTCAAGAAGGAAAAGAAAAGGGAGAGAAAAGAGGAGCTTATTGACAATTTACCTTGAGTTTCAGAGGATATAGTGAAAAATTTTAGATGAGAGGAAGGTTGTACAAAAATCATAGGAGAATTGGGGTTTCAGGAATGAGGGGTGATATGGGGATCTTGGGCTTTTTATTGGACTGCCATGAACAAGGAATAGGGGCATGATGGTGTTAGTTTAAAGGGACATAAAACAGATAGTGATAAAGGGAGGACGTGGGCTGAGTTGGAGAAGAGTCTGACCAGGATAAGGAAGAGCTCTAGGGCTTCCACTTGAATTGACTTTGTCTAATAGAGAGTGGACGACAGCAAAGGGAATGCTGTACGCTGCAGAGAGGTGGTCCCAATCTTAGTGTGAGGGCTCCCTCTTGTGCATCGTGATCATGGCCTGGAGAAAGGGCTCTTTCCTACTCTGAACACTGTCTCTCTCTTGGCCTTGATCATCCATTTACAATTTGAAAAAAAAAAAAAATTGAAACAGGTTAAATTTGGGAAACCTTTTTTCCCCTGAGAAAATGGCATCCGTTTTAATATTTGGTGAAAGAAATGTATTTACCTTTTATTCTTGCTAACTAATTTCTGTTAAAATACATGTATGTGTGTCTATTGCATTTGCATGTCCTAAATTATTTTTGGATTTTTCTTATTTTAATCAACCGTGTGATCACTTAAATTCCCCCTACAATTGATTGCATATACTGAGTTTTTCAAATCCTGATTCGGGGTTTTTCTTCTATAACTAAAACATTACCCAATGTCATTAATTCCTCTAAGTACTGTAATTAGAGAAAATTATCATTTTTTTTTTCTGCTTGCGCTATTAAATTCCATTTCTTGAGCATTAGTTCTTGTTTTGGTTGAGTTGTTCCTCAGTGTTGGCTATGAAGTGTATTCATTTTCCTAGGTGAGATTTCAGTTCAACTGTATTTAATATCCTTTTCCCTGCCTCCTTGTCTGTAGGAGCTGCTGCAGCTTTCGTTTGATCTTTTCTAGAGCAGTGGTAAAAGGGTAGGGAAGGCAGTGGGCAGAGTGCTTTAGAAACAAATCTGGGTGTGGGCACCCCATTTCTCCCTGGATACAGCCAGCTGCCTAGGGCATGGCCCCATCTCTCCAACCCAAATTCCTAAGCCCTGTCCTTTTGCCTGTAGTCATATGCCTCAGTGGCTATTGCCTGACACAAGTTAGCGGCATACAGGGGACACTTTTCCTGGCTGCCTCTCTGGGGGTCTTTAGGGGTAATCAAATTAATAACCTCTTTTTTCCTCCTCCTACCTTTTCAACTATTTCTCTCCATAAGCCCTTAATTATAGAAGTATACTTTAGCACATATTTTAGCTATGGATTCCTTCTTCATACTAATTTTTTTCTATTTTCTATACTAGAAGGAATCTGCACAGTTTATGTGACATAAAGTTTTCTCTTTCTTGTTTCCTAGTGTAAATATGCATTTTGAATTTCTTTTTTTTTGTCTCTAGAAATTTGATGTTGGGTAGGCAGGCTTAGCACATATTTATTTCGTCCTTTCATAGAACTAGAGATTGTCTCTCAAGAAAAAGGAGGTATTTTTGTGAAGCTAAGGAAAAAGAAAGGTTTTATGTCACATGGAAACATCCTAAAACTAAGGGGCACAACTTGAGCTGCCCTTCACAGAGATTTGAGGGAATTGTTAATTATAAGCAAAATTGTGTAGACTTATACATCAACCACTCTCATGTTTGTACCAATGTTCTGGTCTGGTGTAAGTTAGCAGTATTTTATTTTTTCATAAACATTTATTAAACAAATGTGGAATAGTTAAGACAGGCACAGTAGTGATTATTTCCAGCCACTATTATGTAAATTTCTGGGCCTGCATTGGATAAAAGAAAATTGAGTTCTTTATTTGAAGTAGTTACTTTAAAAATACAATTAATGGAAGAAAAGATATTAAATTATATATTCAATTCTTCGTCTCTGGACCTGCATAGAGCAGTGATAAAAAGCAATTAGGCTGCTCACCTGTCTGAAGCATTGTATATTATATTAATGTAAGGAAGTAACTTAATTACCTAATAAGCCGCATTGGGAGTATATATTTAGTGCCTGCTACCACTCTAGGAACAACAACAGCAGCAAAATAAGTCAGAGAAGTAAATGTATTTAAGGAATAATCATACAGAATAGATTTTTTTTTAAAGTCACTTTTCCCTGAAACAAAGCAGATCTGTGGAAACAATACTTATAATGTTTAGTCACTATTTTTAGGCTCTTAGAACTTCAAATCCCTTATATACAGACCTCACATCCCAAAGAAGGCAATAAATGCTGGATTGAAAAAGTTTACCAGAGGAGGGCAGGTTGGGAGAGTCAGAACCAAGACGGAAGACTCTAAGTGAGAGGAAGGGAGGAAAGAAGAGAAAAAAAGATCTATCAAGCATATGTTTTGTGTCATAGCACCTGCATATATTATCTCATATATTAATAATTTACGTAGCATCTCCAAATAGCAGGCACAACTGTGAAGAGTTTTTCTTCCTGTCAATATCTCTCATTTGGTAGACAACTCCTTAATGTTGATAAAAGCTTTTGCTATGTGAAGAGAAGGTATAGGGTTTTTGAAAGATTCTGTGACAAGGAGAAAACTCGTTTATTTTAAAAGCTTTCTACAATTTGAGCTTGTTGGCTTATGAGGACAGAAACTTTCCTCTTAGTGAGAATATTTCCTTTACCTTAGAAAAATGTTAATGTTTCTGTTTAATTATCAAAGGCATGGTTGTAAGAACAAAGTATAAATGGGAAAAGTTTAAGGACACGCTTGAAGCTCTGACTCTGGTGGGGCAAAGGCAATATATGTAACCTAAACATTTGTACCCCCATAATATGCTGAAATAAAAAAGCAAACATAAGACTTAAATTACTTTGTAGAATATAGTTACTTAAATTTTAGAAGTAGCTGCTGGTATTGAAGAAGGTGTGAAAAGAAGCTGAAAAGAGAAAGGTACTAGAAACATGATGGGAAACCAGAGCTCATGAGGGCTTATCTACTGAGACTCTACATTGCATAGAGAGACATATTGCATAGCACAGTGTTATGTGATGTGCAATTCTCTTTCATTTCATATATTTTCCATGATTACTCTCAGAAACACAGACTAGCTAGATGTTTAGTAATATTTTTGTTTCCTACCTGGGCACACATGAAAACTTCATTATCTAAGCTTCCTGTGACTTAAGATAGGACATGTCACTGATTTTGGAATATGGGTGGAAGTGAAGCATACCCATTCTTATGCTGGCTATAAAATACTTTATATCATACTGCATGGTGGCTTTGATTTTGTAGTAACTAAATTCAGAGGATTCCCTGAATGAGGTGGCAGATGATGTGGAGGGTGCAACAGGGGGCAAAGGAAGAGTGCTGTAAATGGAGCTCAGCTCTCAGAATTACTTCTAGGTAGAGAGCCAGCCAGAAGATTCACCAACTCGCAGTTGTTGAAACAACTACGGCTTATGTAAAAACCAATGAGATTTGGGGGTCGTCACAAAAGCTGGAGTTAGAATTGTAACTCTCTTGTTATAATAAATGTTTCATTACCCCAAATCTTCAGGAAAATATGTTTTTCCCCAAATTCTTATTTTAGTGGTACTTTTGAGACTGGCAAAAGAAGTTGCTAGCTTGGGAATTCTATGCAGTTACTATTAGGAGAAAAAACAGGTATCTAATATCGTGCTGGGAATTACAGCCAGGAGACAGATAACAGAAAAACAAACATGCAAACAACCAAAACAAAAACAAAACAAAAAAACCCGCCTGGGATTTGTATCGATCCAGATAAAGAGAACAACTCCTTATTTCAAACTATATCAAACTATCCTTGGAGGATAACAGCAAATGGAGGAAGGAAAGGATATTGGTTCCTGTTCTTAGATGGGATGAGGACTCAGTCTACATTAATATAATTTAATGTCTATTTAAATGTCATGTAATTTAATATAATATTAATATATTATATTAATGTAAGGAAGTCATTTAATTACCTAGTAAGCCACATTGGGAGTATATTTCTAGTGCCTGCTACCACTCTAGGAACAATAACAGCATACCATTTAAAATTGGTATTATTTTATTTTTATTTAGTTTTTTTAAAAATTAGCATATAAAAGTTGTATTTATTTTTCATGAACAACATGATGCTGAGAAATATGTATGTATTGTGGAATGGCTAAATGGAACTAACTAATAAATGCATTAGCTCACATATTTATCATTTTTTTATGGTGGAAACACTTAAAATCGACTCTTAGTAATTTTAGGGAATACAATACATTGTTATTAGTTGCAGTCACCAAGTTGTGCAATAGATCTCTTAACAATGTTCCTTTTGTCTAACTGAAATTTTGAGGTGTTGGATATCCCAATTAACCAACATTTCCCCATCAGACTGGCTCCCTGCCTGGTTGATTTGACCTGGCATAATGTCATCCAGGTTCATTCATGTTGTTATAAATGACATTTTTTTTTTTCTTTTTGAAGGAGGAATAGTATCCTGTCGTGTATTTATACACACACACACACACACACACACACACACACACACACATACCACATTTTCTTTATCCATTCATCTGCTGATAAGCATTTAGGTTGATTCCATCTCTTGGCTATTGTGAATAATGCTGCAATGGACAAGGGAGTGTAGATTATTTTCAATTTACTGTTTCATTTCCTTTCTATGTATCCACAGTAATGGAATTGCAGAATCATATAGTCATTCTATTTTTAAATTTTTTGCAGAACCTCCATGCTGTTTTCCATAACGATGGATGGTTGGTGGGTTTGCAAAACTATATGGCTTGAAAAATCAGGCAACACTCAATTCGTGATGGGCCACTTAGGTGGTATATTAACTTTTGTTCTCATGGATAGGTGTTTGGTCTTTAAAGAGCTCCGTACTCAGGAGACGTTACTCTAAAGTCTATTATAAGTCAGTTACAAGTGCCACTGAATACTCCCAACTATAAGGACCAAGAAGCAGAGTTGCTTGTCCTACAACCAGAACTATCTGGACAGCTTTTCCCAGGATCCAGTCAAATCTGTCAGCCTTATAGCCTTGCGGATTATGTGACAAATTGTTTAATAATAAAGGACCCTATATATGATGTTCACTGCCTCCAGAACATAAAATCCCTAATAATCACAGTGCTTCTTTACGTGAATTTTTTTTTTTTAATTTTAAGATGTATTCATTCTAACATGCCACATTCCATTTGATTCACAGAAATTTCACTAAGATGACAGACTCCTAAAATTTCTTTAAGGTTTATCTTTTGCACAAGTTATGTGGGATATCATCAATTTCTTGCTTATAAGGTGTTATAATCAGGATACCTTCTCTATTGGACCAGAGTGATGCACTATGAAATGATAGATGATCATGGTCTTGGTAGAATAAATCATGTTGCACATCAGAGACCAAATATAGCCTAGAAAACATGGTAGAGATATACTACTAAACTTGCCAGAAGAAAGTAAATGTTTTTTAATGTTCTGCCTTGTAGAATAAAGAAAATAGAACCTATTAGATAAATAACATTCTTGGTTCTATGCACTTTGTGGTCTTGCTCCAAAAAACAAATCACATCTCTAATTGTAGCTTCAGTTGAAGTCACCACTGAGGAGTGCCTTTCTATGAGTGCCTTAAAATTTGAATAATACATGGAATACACCTAGGATACATGTCAAAGCACAATATAGAATTGTTCTTGTTGGGTAAGAAAAATCTTGGCATTCTTTTGCAAGGTATCTTCCCATCTTTATTGTCAAATGTGTGCACACCTTTGCACCTGTGTCTCTAGAAAGTTGATGATAGTAGATTCTGTTTCACTGATATCCTAAAATTTCTTGAACTTGTGTAAGTATATATTGAAATCTTCTCATAAATATTTACAAATAGGGTATTTAAATAGTTTGTGCATAACTCCCATCTGTATAAGTTAAAATTTTTTAATGGCAAACAACAAAAACTGACTTAGAATAACTTTAGCAAAAGTGGATTTATTGGAAAAATTATTAGGAACCTCATTGAATCAAAGAAAGTAATGAAAAACCTTAAAGAATAGAAACAGTATTTGTATTACACTTGATAATTCCCTTAGCTAATACTTTTGTCTTTCAGGTCTATCTAATATATGTATATTATTATTATATATCTATATATAACATATAAATTAAATATATTTATATATATTAGAGTGGCAGAATGATTGATAGATATGATATATATACATATCTGCTTTAACAGTATAAAATGCCTGAATTATCTAGGTGTCAGTTTTAGCTTGCCATTGAACAAAACTATTAATGTGAAATTATATTTGGGGATGCCTAGTGGAAGACTTAACTGCTTTCAATACTAAAACTTTTCGAGCAACAGAGCTGTGACTCGCTTGCATTTTGTTTTTGTTCAGGGAAACAAAATGCAAGTTTTGAGTGTGGGTCATTATGACAATCCTGGGTCTATTTGATATCAAATCTTGCCTTTCTAAAACTCTTCTCTATATCAAGTGAGCTGGATCCTGCAGGCCTGGTTTCCAAGGCTCTTCCTTACTCATTGAGTTTCTGGCTTGGTTCAGACGAAGAACACAGAAAGTAATTAGAAGGTATGATTCTTTTTAAAATTTTTAATTTATTTTAAATTCTAAATGAAATTTGCTTGAACAGAAGACATTTTGTATGGGAAACACTTTTGTATGTAATTATATACTTAAAAGAGGATATTGGTATTTTCAGAGGATATGTAGGTGGGGAAAGCAAATTCAATATATAATAAATATTTACTATAGAAAGGATAAATTGCTACTCCAATTATGACAGAAGTGTTTAAAGTACACAACTTGCCACAACAGAGCTGGCTGATTTCCTTAAGTTATGGTTAATTCCTGTTGGTAATCTTGGTATTTAGCAGTGCATGTCAGTTCAAAGAGTTAACTGCAATGGGAAATATCATTTGATCCAGCAATCCCACTACGAGGCATCTACCCAAAGGAAAAAAAAAAAGACATTCTATTAATAAAGACATCTGCACTTGAATGTTTGTGGTTGCACAATTGACAATTGCAAAAATGTGGAGACCATCCAAGTGCCTATCAATACCTGAGTATATTAATAAAATGTGGTATATGTATACTATGGAATACTACTTGACTACAAAAAGCAATGGTGATCTAGCACCTCTTATATTATCCTGGATAGAGCTTGAGCCCATCCTTCAAAGTGAGCTATCACAAGAATGGAAAAATAAGCACCACATGTACTCTACTCATCATTAAATTGGTACTAACTGATCAACACTAACATGCTCACATGGTAGTAATTCTCACTGGGTGCCGGTCAGGTTGGGGGTAAACTCAGAACTAATGAAGACAGAGTATACTGTACAGGGAAAGGGCACCTCTCTAGCCTGGCTTGGGTGAGGCAAAGGCACTACTTGTAACCAAAATGTTTGTACCCCATAATATTCTGAAATAAAAACAAGAAAAAAATAAAAATAAAAAAATAAAAAAATCCAATCATTACACATTATATACATGTATCAAAATATCACTCTGTACCCTATAAATATGTATAATTATTATGTTTCAGTTAAAAATAATAAAAGGAAAAAACTGCCAAAAATTTAAATTAAAAAAAATATTGCTTTGGACAAGAAGGTGCTGGATGCTTCTGAAAACTTCATATATGGTAATGAATTTATAATACATGTCTACAGGAAGCAATTCCAGGTTTCATTAAATGGCTCAAAAATGTTATCAAGGACACAGACTTTTTTTCCAATTTGCAACAACTTGTTTTCCATATTTTCATTTCATCATCATAGAAGCAGGATGACTCTTACAGCTCCCGTAATCATATTCTTATACCAGCATCCCGAGCTGGAAGAAAGAGAGCCCACAGACAACATGAGGTTGGCTTTTAAACAGTTAAAAATATATATATTCCCCATAAGCCCTCAAATATTTTTTTATCTCAGAAATATGCATTTGCTTTTGAGAATATTCAATTCTCTTAGATGAATAAGTTTGTAGTTTGTAAAACACAGGAAAAACTTCTTAAGGCATTTTCATTATGGATAAGTACTCAGTGAGCAGAGTTTGTTAGACTTAGGCAGAAGTCACAGGATGCGTCACTTATAGGATAAGTAGTTAATAAGTAGAATAAGCGTGTGTCAAACACAGATAGAAAAGGGGGAAAGGACCAAAAGATATTTAATCTTTATGAGACACCTGTGTACTACATATTTATGATATTCTAAATATACATGTGATTCAATATACGAATCTCAAAATATTCAAGCACTTAATATTCCTGAGGTCTTATTTCACCACCTATAAATAATAAACATTCTGACCCCATATCTTCTCTACTCAAGAAACACAAATACATCCCACAGCTATTCATCAGGATGTTTGCCAACTTCCACTTTAGTCTGTGTCCTGAAATCTCTCTAATGGATCTAGTGTTCTTGGCCTAGGACACCGTCTGTCTATTGACCCAGATGCTAAAATGTCGACTTTGGTCTTTGTTACTATACCAGCAGCAGAGAAGGCTAATGTGGCAAAGAAAGAGACATGACATATGAGCATTATATGCACACAGGATTCACATAACTCAGTATTTCCATCTTGCTTGCATCCTATCCCAACTGTGTTAACTTATCCCATATCTTCCCCCTTGCTACTCACTATGTTTTACCTTGATTTTGATGATCTCTGTGATTGGAACATTTTAATTTGATTCATGAGCCTTTCTCTCCATGGCCTCTGGGATGGCATGCCTTCTTGTGTATGTGGAGGTTACTATTGCATCGAGGTTATTTTTCACATAAGAAAATACATAGCTGAGTAGAGATGGGTCCCAGAGCCTCCCCTATCAGCAGGAGAGGTTGGGTAAGTAGTGATCTGACAAAGAAAACCCATTTGCCAAAAATGACTTATATTCAGTCGAGACTTATCCCCTGCTACTGTTTACAATGTTGTAGAACAAAACTGGGGTTTATCAGCAAGAAATTAAAGTGTGAAGTAACTGCTAGTGGTCAGTTTTCATGTCTGCCATAGAATTATCATCTTCATTTAGAAATTTGTGCTATATATTCTATTTCTAAAAAAAAAAGAAAATTGATTAATAATACCATGCTTTTGTAGCTCAGGAAATATTGCAATGGAATTATATAAATAACTGAAGTCACGCAACAGTTATTATCAACTTAAAACAAGCACAGCTTTTTTTTAAGTTAGCTTTATTTGTTATATTTCATTTTCTTTATTTTTCATAGTTCTCTGAAGTTTAATATGTTAATTTAATATGTTAATTATCTTTGAGTGAGGTAGGGATGGTATAAAGCAAGCAGAATTTACATGGACATGTTCTCTGCCTTCATAGAGTTTATTGTTTAAATAAGTTAGGATTTGCGAAAGCAAATATATAAAACTATAGGCTTCCCAGAGATGCTGGATTTGTACATAAGGTCTGAAATTTAAAGTCAGAATAAAAATAGCTTACAGCTCTATTTTAAGAGTTAAATATGAGATGATGTGCATAAATATTTTGTACACATTGAGCACAGCACCTACCTCATATTTGGGGCTAAATGAATGGGTAGTCATTATTATCGTTATTAATACTGCTGCTGTTGGTATTAATGAATTTCAATGTCATGGAAAGAGTGCAATTTAGAAAGAAATACAAGTTTACCTTATAATAAGAAATATTAAACTTACTAAATGTCAGTTAAGGCACGTTTATTAGCCATTTACAAAAATTTACCTTAGCATTCTTTTCAAGTAAGCTACCCTGGTGCATTTAACATACTATTAATTTGCAAAGCTTATGAGCAAGAGCAAGTGATTTGAGTAGTAAAACTGTAAAAGAAGTGTGTAGACATTTAGTAATTGTGCTGAGGGATTAAAGCAATTATAGAAAAAATTCAACCTAAAACTGCAATTGAAGAGGATTTTTTTTAACATTTATTATTCAGATGACTCATCTAAAATGGATAACTGCTCTGACTGATTATTGCTCAAGGCTGTTTAATTTTTTAAATGACTTAATCACAGAAAACTTCATGTAGAAGTTTGGATTTCAGGTAATTATTGAAGAGGAAAGAAAAGTTGCTTAGCAGAAGATCCCAGTTTGAAATTAGAAATGAAATTAGAACAATAAAACATGCACCATGAAATCTCTCTCAAGGTTAATGATAATTCAGCTTTAGGAACAATGTATTCAGACATGACTGTTCACAAGACTAAAGTAAGTCTTGAAGTTCCATATGAGGTATGTCAAGTCATTACTTGTCATCCTTTGTTTTACTTTATAGAAAGCCTCACTCCCTCGTCTTGCTCATCCCTCTCCATCTTTGGTTACCAATGACAGTTTTCCACCATAACCTACCAGGTCCGAGGATATCTAAATGAATCAGTGAGCTACCCAGGAGTGATTGCAATTAAGTCTAAACTCTAACAGTGGAATGGAAATCTATATTTTCATCAAATGTATTTTAATGTAAGTGAGGAATGTGGTTTTTCTGTTGTTGTCTTATTTTGTATTTCAGGAGAAGGAAGTAGAGGAAAATTCCAGTTTTGCAATTAAAAGCTTCTAGCTAAGGTGACCCTATGCCCTAGTTTGCCCAGAAGAGTCGTAGTTTATATCCGTTGTTCTGACATAATTATTAATTATGTCCTGTTTCACATTCAAAAATGTCATGGTTTGGATGATAAATTATATGGCCAACTAATTATAAAAACATATCTATTTATTTTACACCTAAAATTAATGGACCATTCAGACATTTAAACATAGTTTACTCAAATATTTTAAAATATTTTATTTACATAAATATATTATATGTATATAAAGCTAATGTACTAGTTAATTTATCATACTTATTTTTTCCAGTCTTGTTTACAGAACTTCCTTCCCCTGGTATCTTATTCCAATGTAGCATGATGTGTGTGTATGTAAGAATAATTCTCCTGATTTCTCACTCTGCAAAGAAAAGTAAATCACCCAATTCATAGATGTGTTTCATTGAGCTATATGTTTTTATATGCATAAATTTAATTTTATTTAAATTTCATCATTATATAGGTGATGTGTAGATAAATAAATGTTATAACTACAATAACAAAATTTAAATCCCCAAATTTTAGAATTTTAACTTAATAGAGGTTCAATTTCCTTTCAAGGAAATTCTGAAACAAATTGGTAAACTCTCTAAGACAGCTTCTTGTATGTGGCAATTTAGGAACGTTGTTTGCTTTAAGCTTGTACCTCCACAATCTCAACGTGAGTGTCCAAGGTTTGCCTCAGGAAAGGAAGAGCAAGTGTGGAACATTGTGCAGGGTGTTTTCATTGCTTCCACTGGGAAGTGACATTCTTCCACCCGTGATCCACTGTCCAAAATTAGTCACAATTCTAATATCAAAAATATCTTTTCACCTTATAACCATGGCAGAAAATACTCATCCCCTCTCCATGAGAGACAGCTAAGTTCTATCTAGTCACTACATCCAGCTCGAAAGTCTAGAATCTCTGGTGACACATAGTAAGTAGTCTCTACATCAAATTAAATGTGGCTTCATCAAGTTATCTGCCTGTATACAACAAGTATTCAGTGACGAAACAAGAATAGAATAATTTCAATGAACACTTCCATTCAGAAAGGAGAAGAGCAGAAAGGATTCCACAGTCATTGATTTATAGAAATTCTTAAATGCCTTTGGGAAGGCATCATTAATGTCTCTGATATGGAGACGATGGAGGCGTTAATCACTGATTCTGCTCTCTGGGAGTTACCCTTTGCTCACTGCTTGATGTGATTCTGGGCGGCCATCTCTGGGAGGTTCTTTCACTTCTGTTATCTTTCTTGGTAACATCCGAGATGGGCTTTTGGAAATATGTCCTTGTGGGGACATATAGCTTTCTAGGCATGCTTTATATTGGTCTACATTTCTTGATTTGATGGAGTTAACCTACTTAAATATAGTTAATGGATGGCATAAAATAATGGGTACAGTTGTTTTCTGTAGAATTTGTTTTCGTTATCAAGCCATTATTTGAGCCACAAATCTAAAGCCACATTTCCAAAACTGTTTATCAATTATAAAGCTGACATCTTGATCCCTGTTTGTTGCTATCCTATATATCTTATTTTCCCTTAGTTCTGAACTGAGAATGAAAGAAATATTAATTATTCACTTCCTAAAATCTCGGGGTTTTTATATTATATTTTAAAGATATTAAATTTTACTTATGCATCTAATAAAGATGGCTTTGTAAGTCATGTATCCTCAAGACTGGTTAAAATACTGTGAAACTCATCTCTCTTAATGGAAATCTTTTGACAGGTAGAAATTTTCAAATGTTACAGTAGATTAGGCTCATTACTTTCATTATTCACAGGGGGTATTAGAAAAGTAAATTTTTTTCATACGTGTTAAAGTAATTATTTTGTAGACTTCTAATAATAACTGTAATTTAATATAATTCTGACTAAAAATATATGTATGTAAGTTTTAAATTTGGGAGGAAAAAACACTTACAGTTTAAAGAAATTAACATATAGGCATCATTTAGTATTTTTTTTTTTGTTATGAGTTTAACTGGTCCTGATCTAGTATTTCAGTTAATTTCTAATACACTTTCTCTTTGAGTCTCTTTCTAGAAACAGTAGTGGAATAATAACTTGTTTAGCTGACAGGTAATATTTTTGCCTTTTAAGGTCTTTATTGATGATGTAAACTAGGTTTTTGGTGAAACCTTTCTGCCAATTTTTTTACTTCTAATAATTGTAATTCCTGTGCCATCATTATCTCCTTTTCTGGTTTATAATATGAATGAAAATTACGGTTTTGTTACTGGTTTAATTTTTTCCCAATAAATGAAAGTCTAACCTCAGAGACTTAAATTTGAGTAGTTCTCTGTCTCGTTCAACTAATTCTGCTTTTAAACACAGTTTGTCGTGAATGTTTCAATAGCATTGAAAATATTGTCTATACAAAAAAATCATATATGAATATAGTCAAACATAATTGCTTAATCTCAGTCCAAATCTGTAATCTATTTTAAACTTTATTGAGGATGCTTTAAGATACACTTTTCTGGGTTTTCCCTTTAAAATAATTTAAGAATCTCTTAGGTAGAAAGAAAAGTAACAGCCACATAACTGTGTCTTCACAGTTGATACTAAGAGATTTTTGATACTACAATAATAATAATTTACATTTATTGAATGCTTTCTCTAGAGTGATTACAGAGCAACTGGGCTGAGGCCTTAAAATGGGTGATAAAATTTAATCATCATGTTTAGGTAGATAGTGAGGGATTCCAGGTCTCCTGGGACAAAAGTGGGTGCTGTTCCCATCTCGGTCCTGCCCCACCCTAATTCTCCATACCTGGGGTAGGAGGGAATACCCTATGAATCTATCAATTAGAACTTGGAGCACCAGTTGCAAAAGAATGCAGAGGACTCTCTATCCCATGGGCCAAGCCTAATGGGTACCATAAAGTATGGAAAGTGACCTAGAACCCACGTGTGCAATAAGGCTCAGGGTATGCAGCTCCCAACTGTCCAATCAAAGTGGTTCCATGGTGACATGTGAGCCACCAGAGAGGTTCCTATCTGGGCACTATAAAACAAGACTCAGACCATAACCAAGCCCTCTTTTGTGCCTTTCCTTTGGCTCTCCCTTTGCTGTGACAATGGTTCCGGTCATCATTGGTGGCATATTTATCATGTTTTGTAAACCTATATCTTGCTCTTGCCATATAAGCCTATCTCTCTCCTCAATAAACCTCATTTTTGTGCTTGCCTAACTTTGGCGTGTCTGGTCATTCTTTGGCCATGGGCATGCCAAGAACTGACATTTCAGACTGAAACCTGGCAGTCACAACCACTCAAGGAGGTAGACAATATGTCTCCAATTTATATGTAAAGAATCTAATTCTGAAGGTTGTTATGTTACTTGACAAAGAGAATAGAGCCAAAATCCAGAGACAAGAGTCTATTGTTCTTTCTGTCTCCAATGTTATTCCTCTTAAACCTTACATATAAAAATTTGTTTAGTATAGACCCATTGGACTGAGCAAAGTGTTCAGTGTATGCTGAGTGCTTCATAAATGGAGTTTGGTTTACTAGAACTGAGCAAGTCACATATACCAATGAGCATGCATTTCAACCTAGAGTTTAGCAATATATTGAATAATTTGTCTTCCAAATTATGTTTAAAATCAATGATAAGTTTGTAAAAGTCTTTGGAATGAAAAGAATTAGATAATGAGAGCTAATATTCTTCTGTGTTCTCTAATGTCCTTTCTGTGACAGTCAAGGGAATAATTGCCTTTACAGAGCAACTGTTCTAAGGCTTCTCTGTGCCTACGGACAGGCTTCAGCAGATGATTGTCTGCAGGTATTTGCCTGGGGGAAGCTATTGAATGTCAGTGCAAATCAGGGCAATTTCTTCAACTGTAGAAAGTTATTAGCAGGAACCTTGAAAGCATAGGTATAGTTTAAGACAGGAGAGTTGAACATTGTATCAATAAGTTTATAATACCAAGCAACTAATTTTGACATTGATGTAAGTTGTTTTATAATTTTTATAATATACTTTATTTTAAAACATATTAATAGAAAACTAAAACAATTAGGGAATGTGAGTATGATTTAAAATATACTTGTATAATTTTCACAAATATACATTTTACTTTGCTGGCATTATGTTTTTTGTCCAATGTGAATATAGACAAGTTGAAATCATAGTTATAATAATAATTACAGTGTGCTAAGTGATTGGCAGCTAAATTTAGACAAACTTTTTGTAAAAATATATTTTATAGTGCATATTTCGACTAAAAAATAACAAAAACACAATCCTAAATTGGCATCACTTATGTTTTTTAATCAGTTACTTTTGGTCTTCAGAAGAAATGCTATACGTTTCTACTGACTTGGGATAGGGAGTTGAGAAATCAAAGTGATAATGTGTCATGGTACAAAAAAAAAAACTACATTTATCTATTTAGATACATTCATATTACTATTCCTGGTGCGACAAAAGTTGGTGAAATTGTTATGCTAAGAAGAAACAATGTCACCATTTAAATTATAATTTAATTGAGGATCTATGAAACAGAGACAGAGTCTCACCTAAATAGATTTTACTGTTCTTGAAGAATATCGATATTGGTGCCAAATGCATACCATTAAAAATGGTATATTATTTATATTATATGTCAAATATGATAGAGATATTTAGATTTAAACCTAGAATTTCAGTTTTAAATAGTGTCTTAGCTTTCAGACTTAGTTTTTTCATGCTAAAGAGTTAACAAAGACATAGAAAGTATAAAACAACATTGGACACTAAGACCGATAGACAAAACATGAGACATATTTTGGATAATATAATTGCACATGTTTGAAATCACTCATGAGACATAGACAAAGGGAAAGATTACTCACATAGGATTCTGTTTTCTTGGAGACATAGAAGGAGGCCTACAATATTATCAATATCTCAGGCATTGAGACATTACAAGGTGGTAGAGATTTCACGGAAAATGATGCTTTGACAGAAATGGAGGCTTTGACAAGAGAAAATTCATTTTCTAGGACATGCATATTTTTCTTCATCATTTTTTCAAATGATCACAGAACCACACTAGGATTAAAGCATGAGAGATTTAAACTAGATTAATTGTTGCTAAATGCTGCAGGTTTTGCCAAGAGAATTATGTGCAGATCAGCTATTTACATATAGATATGTAAGAGGATTCAACGAGAAACTCTATGGACAATAAATACCACAAGGGCGGTCTCCATATCCGTGGATTCACAAAGATCAGGGTTGAATATATTTCTCTTCCTTCAAGAATGATTAACAACCAAACTCAATATGTGGCATATAAAAATGCTGCAAAATTAAGGAAATACAATACTATACTAAAAACTGAAATGAAGACTATATCTCTGCAAATGGAATAATAAAGATCTGTAACTTTTAAAACAATTGCTTAGAATCCTTAAAAGACCTATTCACTTTACAAAAATGTAAAGAAATGAATAATAAGAGATAAAAGATACAACATAGAATAGGAGATAAAAGAAAAAAGATCAGCCCAGAAGACCCAATTTTGGGATGAAAAGAGTAGCAGCAAGGGTGAACTGAGAAAATGGAAGGGAGAAAACTGTCAAAGGAATGTTCCCCAGAAGCTTTCTAGAATTAAAGAAGACATAGCAACAGATTTTAAAAAATAAAGAAGCAAACGAAACACCACTGAGATCTTAGGAAAATAAATTAAAAAGATCCACAGCAAGACTCAGTGCTTCAGAAATTTCAGAAGATTTGAGAAACATAACAACTTAACTTATAGAGAGGAAAAATAGCAAGGAGAGATGCTAAAATGTTATTAGACATCTCAATGTTTAGCCCTGAATGTTGAAGACATTGGGTAATACCTATAAAATTTGAGGATATGTGATATGCAACCTAGAAATTTATAATTAGTTAAACTATATATTAGGTATGAGGGTAGAATAAAGACATTTTCAGAAGCAAAAATTTTAAAATGATTAAATCACATGCCTCACTCTTATTATATTACTGCAGTGGTGAACAAACTTTTTCTGTAAAGTTGCAGTTAATAAATCTTTTAGACTTTGTGGAACCACTCAATTTCGCTCTTGTTTTGTGAAAGCAGCTACAAATAATACATAAATGAATGGTTGTAGTTGAGTTCCAATTAAGGTTTAATTGTGAACACTGTAATTTTAACTTCAGATAATGTTCATATGTCACAAAATATTTATTTTCCCCAACCATTTAAAAATGTAAAAAAATCATTCTTAGCTTGAGTGTTGTATAAAAATAGATGGTAGGCCAGATTTAGCCTGCAGGCCCATAACTTGTTCATCCATGAGCTGGAAGATGCGCTCTTTCCAGATAAAATAAACCAAGAAAGAGGGCATTATAAAATCAAGGATAGAGAAGACCCAATACAGGAAAGAGACAAAGGGAATCCCTAGGACGAAGGGGAAGGGACATCCTAGGAAAAGAGTGATGCAGTTGGCCTCAAGGTCTACCAGTCCATACTGGGTCAGGATAGAGGACTCTAGAAAGATGTCACCAAAGAAAACAGAATGAAACAAAGCCAAACAGAGCAAAATAAAACTGATAGATTTCACAATGTGTTCATTGTATTGAGAAGAACTTGAAAGGTTTGTTGGAGTCTTGGAGAGAAGGAATCATAATGAGTACAGATGTTTCTTGACTCACAATGGGGGTTACACTCTGATAAACCCTTCGGAAATTGAAAATATTGTATGCCAAAAGTGTGTTTTCGAATTTTTGTATTTTCAATTTAGGATGGGTTTATCAAGAGGTAACACCATCATACGTTGAGGAGCATACTGAATGTGTGTTGCTTTCACAGCATTGTAATGTCTAAAAATCATAAGGGGAACCATCTAAGTCTGCATAGGAAAAAAATGAACAAACAAATAAGATAATTACTAACAGGTTGAAACAAACAAACAAAAAAGTCAGTCAAGAAAAACATTTAAACTTCATAATTAAGTTGTACAGATCTAAATAGTTACCATAAGAAGGGATTGGAATTAATCTAAGGACAAAACCTGAGGAAATATTACAAAGGAAAGAAAGAAAGAAAGAAAGAAAGAAAGAAAGAAAGAAAGAAAGAAAGAAAGAAAGAAAGAAAGAAAGAGAGAGAGAGAGAGAGAGAGGGAGGGAGGGAGGGAGGGAGGGAGGGAGGGAAGGAAGAATAAATTAATTCGAACTGTCTGTTCCCTTTGCCTGGGATGCCCTGCCTTCAGACGGTAGACTAGCGAGTACCTTCCTCAGTTTCAGCCCCTGGTAAGATATCCCTCTCCCTGTGAGGTCTCTCCTCACCACCCAACATGCACATATAATCTTTATCTTCCTACCCTGCTTTATTTTCTTTTATAGGTTTCATAAACATCTGACATAGTATCAGTTTTACTTTTGGTTGTTGTTTGCTTTTTTGCTGTCCTTCTGTTTCCTTAACCCACGTAACATCAGGGACTTTAATCTGTTTTGTCACTTCTATATTCCCAAAATTTAGAGTAGCATCTGGCTGGCGCACAGTGACACTTAATAGATATGCAGTATGTTTGAATGCATGAAAAATACGTTTTAACAAATTGAGACAAAAAGAAAAACTGAATATCATAACCATTTCAAATTTTCCCAAATTAATTTATAGATGTAGCAAAATATATATCACTTCTCCAAGGGGATTTTTATTGGAGCTTGGCTAAATAATTCTCATATTCAGTGAACTAGGAAGCATTGTATTAGAGGTAGTAAGGAACTGTCAGATCTGTAGTGACTATTATCATTAAATTAGTGAGAATAATGGTATTTTCAAAAATGAAATAGGATTTCCCTACAAGACTTTAAAATATAAAGGAGAATAACATAAAAAGTTAGTTTTCATAAAAATCAACAGAAACATAAATAGAACAGAATATACAGCCTTGAAACAGACTTTGGTATATGCCCCATTGATGGATGAGTCATAAAATGTACAGGAAATAGTGGATATCTGGGAAATTTTTAAGTTAGAATATTTGCTTAGTATATACCCACATAAATTCCAGAGATTTAAAAGAAGTTAAATAATATCTTTCATATAAAACAAAATAATAAAAAATACTATAAATGTACAGGTGAATATCCTACACACAAAGAAATAATTCAAATAATGTTTTACCTGGTCTATGAAAGTTGACAAAAGTCATGAAAAATAAAAGGGCAAAGAACTAAAACAGAAAATGTGTTCAGTTTCATCAATAACTTTAAGAATGCAAGTTGAAAGAATAATATAACATTTTCCACTTTCTAATTACCTAAACCTAAACCTAGTAGTTAATACCATATTTCTAGTAGAAATAAAAACTAGCTGAAGCATTTTGAAGGGAAATTTGGCCCTTTAGTATTTTTACCAACAAAAATAATCAAGAATCAAGCTATGTTTTATATTCCAGATATTTCTTCAAAGTACTAAGATTAATGGAAACAACCTAATATTAAGCAATACAGGAATGTTTTATGAATTAAATAATTTTATATAGTTCAGGTTAAGTAAAAGATGGTATCTTCATATAATAACATTTCTGCTGCCATTAAAAATCTTGAGGTCAAAGTATGTCCAAAGACATGGAAAAGTCCTCATGACATAATGTTAATGAATATCAAATAAATGATACCAACATGGCTTTTAGAATGATTCCAATTGCTTTTTTTTCTATTTACATAACATAAAATAATTCTATCTGTGTATCTACCTAAAAGTATTGTGCACAATATGAAATGTGAAAATTAGTTTTCTCTCTGACACACACGCACACACACAATATTTTTAAAGTGGTTGCATCTGATTATTGAAGTGCAGATGACTTTTAATTCTTCTATACACTCTTTTGCATTTTACATTTTGTGCAATGATGATAAAAAACTTTTATTATTCAATAAAAGAGTTGAATTGAAGTACCCACAAAATTTTCTGGAAGCCTTTCGAAATACCATCGCAAAGTCTCACAATTTAAATTCTGGCATTTTCATGACTGTCTCAAATAAGAGAGTAAGAAAATAGAATGTGGCAACTAAGGGTTGGATGTCACTGCTTTCCTTTGCTGAAAGCTCTCCCTTCATAGCCATTCACTGTTTATAAATGACAGCACGAAAGAATAATTGGGAACAGTTGTCTGATACAAAGGAAAAGGTAAAAGTCTCTGAAATTCCCCTGCCAGAGAGTTATTTTTGGAGGTCTTTAGTGGACAAGACTTGAGCTATCACATACATTTTTGTCTCTGTCAGTTTTCTCAGAAAGGCTACAATAGCCACCACCCAACAAACAAACCAAAACATACGTAAAATATAAGTACGTTTACAGTGCAACAATTTTAGTTTTAAAACGCTGTAATTTAACACTGTCTTTGAAAAGATGAAGAACCTTAAGTAGCATTTTGGGGAAAAATGCCTCTAATGATCCCAAAGTGCTAGATTTAAGCAAAGGTCTTCTTGGGTGTAAAGTTTCTTTATCTACACTCTGTCTTTTTTCTGCATAACCTATCTATTCTCTTCTTCAGTTTTTGTCACCTCTTGTGATATGACAGGCTTATGGTGCCTGCTATTAAAAGGTACCTATATACATAATTAAATATAACAGATTTGAGAGATAAACTATGCCAAAGTAAGGAACAAACTATTTATAGAACATTTACTATAGGCCAGGTACTATTCTTTGCACCTTAAATAGATTAATTTATTTCATCTTTATAAGAGCCTTGTGATATAATATCGACATCCCTTTTGTTCTTGTATTAAAATGCCAAGGCTCAGAGAAGGTAATTATTTTGCCCAAGGCTACACAGCTAATGAATTATGATGTAAGATACAGGCAAGGGATTCTGGCTACAGGAGTCTGGCTCTTAAAACACCTTAGCAAATTTCCTGACATTATTTCAATAATCTATTGAGCCTTTGTAGGAAAAACTACCACTAATGTAGGGAGTGAAGTTTTTCTTTGAAATGAATGTGTACTCCTACTGTGAATCAATCTGAGAAATAGTTTATCCTGAGGCAAAAAAGTAACTTGAAGCTGAAAGAGAGAGGTGCTGTCTTCCCTTTTGAAATTCATATTCTGAAGAACAGGGCATTTTAGAATAGATTTGGTGGTGAGGATGAGCTGTCTCAGGCCATACAGAGTCAGCATGAGAACCAGCAAGTCCATCACATTTTTTTTTTTTCTTTTTTGGCAATGTTGTCTGCTGTTGCAATAATGGCAATGTCTCTAATCAGTTGCCTAGAAAAGCAATTAATTTGGTGAAGGTAATACCCAGCTACACCTCAAAACATGAGTCTGAGTTCGAGACCTACCGGCAAGAAGTGAGAAAAATTATTTCTGACATTTTGAGTGTAAGGAAATCATTGTAACTTAACTGATGTCTGGGAGGACAATAAATTGTGGGCATAGCACGCAGTCCACGTTTCCTCCATCATTCCCCCCGCCCCTGCTCGCAGTTGCTCTGCCTTTGGGAAAATGGCTGTGTACAAATTCTAAGAGGCATGTGCTGCAACTTGGCCTCTTTATGATATTGAAACTCTGGCTCAGGGTTTTCACAGCCTGGACTCGATAATGAAGGTTGGCTGATCAGCTCTTCGGTGAGGTAGAAGCCACCCAGGGCTGCGTGCATCAGCAGAAATTGCATTGCTGTTCTTGAAAGCACCAAGCAAGGGGAGACTGCAGGATTTGTTGCCTGCAGATTTCTTTTTCATTTTGGTTCAACTCCAAAGCTGACCTCCATATTACTGGTGGTACCAAGGTTGCTGTGGACATGGCCTAACCATTGGACTTCCCAGAAGGCAGCATTTATAAAATTTGGTCCCAAGTGGTCACATCTGAGTTTCTGCTTTCTTTGCATAGGAAGGCAAATTGTTTCATGGGCAAATGTAAACATCCCCAGGATTTCTTCATAACGTGTGTGGAGAGAGAGATCTAGTAATAAATTGGCTTTCTTTCTCATCGGTCATCATAATTTGAATATCTATGTTCTAAATGTGATCATATTATAAGAGCTCAGGCTGGGGTCATTTCTGAATGGACAATGAGAGCCACACATTGCACCTTGCACAGTGGGTGTCCCTATTAGAAAGTCATCATCTGTATTTTTGTATAAAACTCCTAATGCCCTCAGGGGTCTGACTTCCTGCTATGATTGTGATCTGTCTCTTTAAGAGCTACAGATTGATGAGTTTTGCTTGCTGATTTGAATTAATTTTCCTAATTCCCACTGACAGCAACCATTTCCAAGGATGGAATTGATGATGGAATACCCTGCAAATAGGCTGCTAACGGAGAGGGAACAATAAGGAATAGTCTCTGTGGTCTGGCAATACCTCTGACCTACTCAGTTCTTCCCATAAGTAAGACAAATCGTGGGTGAAGTGAGGTTGGCTTTAGATCCACCTGTATTTCTCATTTCTGAGATCCATGTGAAATTGATCACTCTGCCCATCTGTAGTTCCCCTTTCTAATATTCATACAATGGTAATCTGCAAATAACATTTGATAGTGGGTGGCAAGTAAAGCTATAGCTTTAACACTGTACTAATTTGCTTTTACTTAAAACTACTTTATGGAATGATACTGACTCCCACAAGGACTTTCAAAAATATCTAAGAAAAAGTAATTATTCCTCCTCCTCCCTTTTCTCCTCTCACTTTCTGTTAAAAAGTGAGCAGTTCTGGAGTACTACCCTGTTATTTGCGCAGCACTGGGCAAGCACCTTCATATGTATGTTAACCATCACTAAAAAATTTAAAAGAAGAATTTCAATGAATATTCAAATAGAGCACCAACATGTCTAAAATCACACAGCTGGTGTTTCTATATGACTCAGAGCTAAAACTTGAACCCTAATCTTCTGATTCTAAATCTAGAACTTTATACTTGTTTGTTCTGCATTGTTGTTTGCCCATAAAACTTTTCTCACCTATAAAAATATAGTTATAAATAATCCAAACAATATGAAAGTATTTAAAGTAAAAAAAAAAAATTAAAGGGTTTTTTTCCCTCCCAAACCCATGACAGGTGGGTAACTACACATAACAGTAAAATGTTTCTACTTTAAGAAATATTTTTGTGTATATAATATATATAGGGATACTTATCTGCTAAGTATGCCCATAGGTACCTTTTTTCTTCAAAATTTGGTATGTACAAAATATATTCATTTGTAATTTGCTTTTTTCACTTAATATCTCAAGGCTTTGAAGTTATATGTATAAAGCTACATGACTGTTTTTGGTAGTTGCATAGTGTTCCTTAAAGTAATACATAGGAATATGTAAATACATATGTTTATATACAAATGTGTGCATTATTTATGTTACATATGTGTGTGCATATATATATGTGTATTTTTAAAATCAAAAAATAATAAAAAGTTGTAAGATATAAAGTGCATGATTGCTAAATCCGACTAACAAATCCGAAATCAAATTTGCTGATATTAATAATTTATAAGGACACTGGTGATGGTAATATACAAATTAAATATGAAGTCTGACTTCAAAATCACAGGCAAAAATCCCAAAGATAGACAAATGGGACTAAAAAGCTTCTGCTCACCAAAGGAAACAACCAACAGAATGAAGAAACAACCTGTAGAATGGGAGAAAATATTTGCAAACTGTTCATCTAATGAGGGACTAACAACCAGAATAAACAAGAAACTCAAACAACTCAACGCCAAACAACAACAAAAAAAAATCAATTAAAAAGTAGACAAAAGATCTGAAGAAACATTTCTCAAAAGAAGACATACAAATGGCCGACAGGTATATGAAAAAATGTTCAACATTAGTAAGCATCAGAAAAATGCAAATCAAAACCACAATGAAATAGCATCTCACTCCTGTTAGAATGACTATTATCAAAAAGACAAAAAATAACGAATGCTGATGAGGATGTTGAGAAAAGGGAACTCATACATACTGTTGGTGAGGATGTAAATAAGTACAGCCATTATGGAAACAGTATGGGGGTTTCATAGAAAACTAAAGATAGAAATACCATATGATACAGCAATCTGCTTACTGGGTATTTATTCAAAGTAAAGAAAATTGGTATATCAAAGAGATATGTGCACTCCATATTTATTAGAGCCCTATTTACAATTGCAGACATATTAAATCAACCTAAGTGTCCATCAGTGAACAAATACATGAAGAAAATGTGGTATATATACATATTGGAACACTATTCAGCCATAAAAAAAAGAATGAAATACTGCCAATTGCAGCAATGTAGATGAAACTTGAGGTCATTATGTTAAGTAAAATAAGCCAGGCACAGAAAGACAAATATTCCATGTAATAACTCAGCTCAGGGGACTAAAAAGAAATCTGAGCTCATGGAAGTAGGGACTATAATTGTGGGTATTAGAAGCTGGAAAGGTTGAGGGGAGGGGAGGATGAAGAGAGGTTGGTTAATGTAGCACTCCCCAACCTTTTGGCACCAGGGACCAGTTTCACAGAAGATCATTTTTCCATGGATGTGAGAGGGGGTGATGGTTTCGGGATGATTCAAGTGCATTACATTTATTGTTCAGTCAAAGTTCACTGCTAATGATAATCTATACTTGCAGCCACTCCCCAGTGCTACCATCACCGTCTCAGCTCCACCTTAGGTTATCAGGCATTAGTCTCATAAGCAGTGCGTAACCTACATCCTTCACATGTGCAGTTTACAGTAGGGTTCATACTCCTATGAGAATCTAATGCCACTGCTGATCCACAGGAGGCAGAGTTTTGCAGTGATGTGACTGATGAGCAGTGGCTGTAAATACAGATGAAGCTTCCTTCTCTCCCCCTACGCTCACCTACCGCTGTGCAGCTGGATTCCTAACAGGCCACTGACTGGTACTGATCCGCAGCCTGGGGGTTGGGGGACTGTAGGGTTAATGGATACAAAATTATAGCTGGTTAGGAGAAATGAGTACTGGTGTTCTGCAGCACTGTAGGGTGAATTGGTTAACTATAATTTATGTATATTTTCAGTAAGTTAGTAGAGAGGATTTTGAATGTTTATAACATAAAGGAATTAATGTTTGAGGTGACAAACATGCTAATTATGCTGATTTAATGATTATACATTGTATACATGTATGGAAATATCACCCTGTATCCCATAAATATGTACAATAAAAAAAGAAATACAAAAACAAACACATTTCTTTAGGTTGTGCTCATTATATTAGAACACATTATAGCCCTGATACAATAAACATGCTCTTTAACAATGCATCATTTCAATTTCCTTTCTAATACACAAATTTATTCTTCAGCTGTATCCTCTCCACAATTTATTCCAACAAATGTTTTTTGATTCAACTATATTTTTCACTTTCATATTTTGCTCATTTTCATGCTTTTCTTTTCAGTTTTATATTGCATGCGTCTTTCTTATTCCTTTTTGCATGTTTATTAGGCATACTTTGAAATTCTTGGCCCCTCCAATCAAATACTTATATTCCTGATAGAACAAATCATAGTTTGTCTCTAATTTGAAAAAGTTGTGCTGCTCAAATGCTTTGCTATTTTGACTTATGAGATTTTCTTCCTACTTGTTATGTAGTTATCTTACCTACCACTCAGTCAGAAAACACAACAGGACAAAACCAGGCCCTAAGTGGTGTCAGTTCCAATGAGTTCAAAATGTGGCATGGTGTTCCGCTCTTTGTCAGTTTGTTCATCAAACCTCAATTACCCATAATCCCCTGCTCTCTATGGTTGGAAGTTAGAGTTAGTCAAAAAGGGAATTTATAGAAGTGAAGCAGCAACTATTACTCTCTAGAGGTCATTTTGGTGAGATGTAATGAGAGACAGACATGAGGTAACCAAGGGTTGCTGCTTGGCCTTGTTCTCCTCAGATCTTATTAGCTCTGTGCTCAGAGCTTCTTTCAAAATTCTGGTCTTATTGAGCAACAGCAGCTCTAGTACGGTTACTAGACACTTGGCTGAGGACCCTCAGAGACAACAGCTCCCATATACTTCTGTACTAACTTCTTGCCTTTTGTAGTCCCACTTCAGTGTTTTACTGCTCAGAGTGGCCTGGTCAGGAACTCATTGATTCTCAAGTGCCTCCTTGTAGACCTTAATTTCCCTAGCTCCTCTCTCAATAGATCAAGGCCTCTATCCTGTAATAATTGCCTGGTGCCCTAACATGCTATATTCTTTCCTAATTGAACCCTGATTCATGCAATTTGGAATGAATTAGCTGAAGTATAGAAAAGACCAATATCAGAAAATCATAGTTAATCCTGTTTTAGTAGCTCCTCAGCTGAGGAGGCCATCCCTAGCTAAGCAAAGAGATGTGGAAATGAAGGAGGAACTCCACACTCCTGTTCTCCAGGCTTGGAGGAGTATACAGGAGAGGGGGGAACGCATGTCCAAGGCATGTTAGATCTCCAATACCTGCTTTCCTCAGGTCCTCATCTACCAATGGCTTTTGTGTTGCTGTGATTTTACTTTAGAGAAAACCTGCACCAGAAATTTGTGTCACTCCTGGTATGGAAGCTGGTGTTGTTGGTTCCACGTGGAGTGGGATGGTGGAAGCAGAAGCAAAATTTGAACAAGTTCTTTCTTATTCTTTTTATTCTCTCACAGTAGGGCAGGGCTGCTTTCTGCTGTCTGCCCCACTCAAATACCTCCTCCGCAACACATACACACCTGTTCAGCACAACCTCCCATGGTTTCTGACAACTCTCTCAATGTCTTGGCATTTTATTTCATTATTCCTCTAGGGTATAAACTTTGAGATGTAGCCAGCACTTGTGCTTTTCTACAGTCAGTTTTAATGGATCTTATTTTTTTTTTCCTTGTGAATGCATCCATTTTATTGAAAGGAATTTGAGGTAAATATATGTATTTAATCTGCTATGTTTAATTTGAAATCCTTTTTTCTTTGTTTCACACTTTGTCTTAGCTCAGGCTACCATAACAAAATACCATAACTGGGTGACTTAAACAACAGAAATTTATTTTCTCACAGTTCTGGGGGCTGGAAGTCAGAGATCAGGGTACCAGAATGGTTGGATTCTGGTGAAAGACCACTTCCTGGCTTGCAGAGAGCTGCCTTCTTCCTGTGTCCTCACATAGCAGAGAGAGACACACACACACTTTCTGGTGTCTTATAAGGACACTAATCCTAAAGGATCAGGGCCCTACCCTTGTGACTTCATTTAGCCTCTATTACTTCTATAAAAACTCTGTCTCCAAATATAGTCACATTGGGAGTTCAGGATTCAATACATGAATTTGGGGCAGACAGATATGATTCAATTCATGACACAATTCTAATTTTATTTTTCCCTCTTTTACTCATCATCTTCAATACAGGGACCCAGTGTTCTCCTGCTGCATCAAGGCTACTCATTTTGTGTTCAGTCCTTCCTGCTTTGATTTAACCTCACTCCCCATGCCCCGACATACAACCACCTAGAAATTTCCTGAGTGTGTATCTCTCCCTCTTCTAACTTTCATGAACAATTAGCTACCCTTTTTCCCAGTACCTATGGCTAAGGAGGGTATATTAGTGCTCAAGTCTTACTCATCTAGCCAATAATGATTAAATCTAGTGGAAATTCACATGTACCTTAAAAACACTTAAGGAGAAGTTCATCAACAAATAGGTACAGGCTAAGTGCTACATGACAAGTACTATGCAAGAACTGAGAATATACAAATATGAAAACTAAGACTCCAGCTCAAAATAAATTTATAATAATGAAGGGATTTGGTGCTCCTCACTAGTAAAATCTAGGATTAAAACTCATTAAATTACATCACTTAGACGCTCCTTAGTTTTTGGCAAGCAGGCCATGTATTTTCCAATTATAATAAAGACTCAGAGCTCAGACTGAGCATTATCAAGTGTGGATTTGATCCAAATATCTGGGGCAGATAATAAAGAAATCAAATACTTTTACTGATAAATAATCTATCTAGGAAATACACTAATATCATTGGTAGTAGGCAAACATAATTTAGAAGCTTATAGTACTGAGATATGAACCATAAACAAAAAAATCATCATTATTTTCCCAAAGAATTTATTATATTTCCAGTGCATATTCATGAAAAATAACCTTATATGTTTTGCAAAGAAATTGATATAGTTGGGAATATTTCTGACTACTTAGTCTTCATCTAACTTTATTTGCTTGAGTCCAATATGGAAAATGAGGGCAGAATAGCTGACATTTTCATTCATTTCTATTTAATGTAAAGATACATAATATATATTTTTATTTTATGGCTTGAATTTTCTCATTAAATTATTCTCTTATGTTACTGCTAGGAATAAGCATTATAAAAATGTACAGAAAATTAAAGTTAACTTTAAGACAAAAAGGTTAAGAGTTTATTGCTCTATTTCTGCTAACAAAGAATACCTAAGTCTACATGGTCTAACACCATAACCTCTGAATTTCATTCAGTAGTAGGCACAAAGTGGATTAATGAATGAGTGTGTTAGAAACAGGCATGTGACACAAGCATCTCTTCTCTCCCCTACCAAAACTCATAATAATTATTATATTTCTCTCATAATAAGACTCCTTATAAAAGTTATACTTTCTTAAGGAGATTTCCATTAATATTTTTCCAATTACTTAAAAAATAAAAATTCCTTATAGACAACTAACTTCATGAATGTATTTCAGGTAAATATAGAATTAAATAGTACATACTAACTGGTAACCTAGTCCTTTTTACTATTAATTTATTTTTTCTATCCTTTCTAGTCATTTAACATTCTTGCACAATCTCATTTTCCATTGACTCTGTTGGATGGCTGTGACATAATTTATTTAAGTTACTTATAATTATGAACAATACATTAAAAATTCCTTTCACTTTAAATTGTTTAAAAATATTTTGGAGGAGAAGGAAGATAAAGATGAATAAATAGAAATCTTTATCAATTGTCCCTACACAACACCAAATTCAAAAATTACCCACAAAAAGAAGCACCTTCAGAAGAACCAAAGATCAGGTAAGTGATCAAAGTACCTGGTTTTAACATTATATCAAAGAAAGAGGCACAGAAGAGGGCAGAAAAGACAGCCTTGCATTGTCTATGCCACCCTCTCCCATCCCCCAGCAAAGCTGCCCGAGCATACTGAGTGGAGAAAGAAGTTGTGTGCCTGGGGGAGGAAGGGTGAAGTGATTG
>RJWJ010002253.1:0-74971 GCA_004363605.1 Indri indri
TAATTTAAGCTTAGTTGTTTCTATTTGCTTCTGTGGTATGTATTAGGTACACCTAAACCGCCTCTCATTCCACAAGAAATTCAGAGGGACTCTCAAGTATGGTATATTTATTGAAATTGAAATATTAAGCAGAAAACTGTTCTGGCTTACGCATCAGGAATTATTTCATGTGGTTCAGCAGTCAATGCAGAATCTGCAAAGTCTCCCAAACTCACTCTGATGTTTCCCCCTTTGGAGTCTTTCTCAGCGTGTTCCTTTTGCCCAACCTCTAACCTAAATTCCTAATCCACTTTCCCAGTCGAGTCTTCCCTGAGGCTAAACATAACTGTTTTCTTCCTTTGAATGCTGGATCTCTTATGGCCCTTCTGGGATGAAGGCTTGGGTTATCACCTGTAGAAATCTCTCTTTCCCTATTAGAATGCAAGCACTTTGTGCATAGGGAGTACACGTTGGCTATGTGCAGGAGTTACCTGGAAAATGGCACCCATCCCTCTCAAAATAAATATGTATTACTTTATACTGAATAATGAGAATTAGGCCAGATTCCATACCAAAGTATCTAAAATGTGAACTCTCTAGTGAGTATTGGCTGCACAAATAATGGATGCATAATGTATCCAACCCTCGCGCCCACATAGGTGCACAGCCCTATTCATTCTTGATTCACCTCCCTGACCTCTGCTGTAGAAGAGGTCGCCTTTACCTCACGTAAAGCCTCTGGGAAAGCCTCATCTTACTCACATTCGGTGGTCCCTGGTACCTAGCACAATGCCACGCATAGAGTTGGTATTCAGCAGGCATTGACAGGGACAGAACTGCTAGGGATGATGGGGAGCTTGTGTCTGGTTTAGAGAAAGTTATGATATGGTACTTGGAGAGTTCTGGATTGCTCAACTGAAAATCGAAAGATGTTATTAAAGACTTAATTGGTGATACTGAGATAATACCCCTTAGTCTTCAAGAGACATAAATTTTCAAGACACATTTTAATCACATTAGTAAACATGGATGTACCCAGGAAATAAAAGCTGCAGTTGACAGTGATTGTTTCCTGAAGGTGGAATATGTACAAAATGTCTTCTGGGGATTAGTGGATGGGCTGACAGGAATGTGCAGTCTTCCCATGGGCACTCTTAAACTTGCTTCTTCAGCCCACTGTGACCTTTTAAAGACTGAGCTCTGTGATGATGGTTACTTGTTGATTTCCCTTCCCTGTTGTCAGTATACTGAGAAGAGGTAAAAAGAAAATGAGAAAGAAAAGATCAAGAGCCTAATAACTTAAAAAGAAGTGTAAACAGTTCTTGGAATCCTAAGGTAATAATAAGGCCGAAAACTTGGAAACAATCTAAGTGTTAAATTACAGTACAACTCCGCAATGGAAAGTTAGATGGCTGCTCAAAGTCATGTTCTCACAGAACATATAATAACAAGGAGAAACACTCATTATGCAACGTTAAATGAAAAGAGAGGGCTGCAAAGCCACACCACTAGTATGCTACAATTGCTGTAAATATATTTTAAGGTACATAGGGAAACAAAAGCCAGGCAGAAAATATACCAAAATGTTGGCAATAGTAGTATCTCAGGAGGATTCCAGGTGATTTCTATGTTTTCCTTAAATTTTCTGTTTAAAAAATGTTTACAATAAATATATGTAAACTTTTAAATCACAAAATGAAAGCCATCACTGGTTTTTAAAATAATACCTTTGAATATGATTATGAAAAGGAAATTATGGAGAAAAGAAAGGTGGCAAGTACCACTACACTATGTTGCAGGGTAGTGGCCAAGAGATTGGGTTCTGGAATAAGACTGTATGGCCTCATGACCTTAGATTAATTTCTCTGAGCTGTACTAACTTGTCGATTGAATAGGGATATTAGATTCCATGGATTGTAAGATAAATACACCATCCTTTTATGTACAAATAAGAGTTTTTAAAGTATTGTCAATACTCCATTTTAAGGCATGTTTCTGTTTCAGAGATGTCAAAACAAAAAGTGTCAGAGCTTCAATGTAAAGTTCCTAGAAGAGTATATGACACTGAATAAGTGCCCACCAAATGTGCGCCATTGTTGTAGATGGATTTCGGATGGCTAGGAAAGAGCCTGAGGATGAAGACAGAGAGTTCAGTTTGAGAGGTCTGAGGAAAGCCACAGTGAAGACCTGAAGCCAGAGTACCCTCCCTTGCTGGCTAGGTATGAAAGCCACAAGCAGAAAATATTTATTATTTTTATTTATTTAATTAATTATTTATTTATTTATTTATTTATTTTGAGATAGAATCTCACTCTGTTACCTGGGCTAGAGTGCCGTGGCATCAGCCTAGCTCACAGCAACCTCAAACTCCTGGGCTCAAGCGATCCTCCTGCCTCAGCCTCCTGAGTAGCTAGGACTAGAAGCACGCGCCACCATGCCTGGCTAATTTTTTCTATTTTTAGTAGAGACGGGGTCTCGCTCTTGCTCAGCCTGCTCTCGAACTCCTGAACTCAAGCAATCCTCCCACCTGGGCCTCCCAGAGTGCTGGGATTACAGGCATGAGCCGCTGCACCCCACCTACAGACATTGTTTTAGAATGCAGTGTTACATAGGGGCCTCATACTTGACATTCTCAAATAACTGGGTAGAAGGATAAATGTACAGGATTGAGAGAGAGAAAGAGGAAGAAAGTTTGAAGTTGAGTGGCTTAAGTATTGTAGTCATCAAATTATCTCATTTGTCCCTAATATTATTGAGTAACTGTAGGAGTTACATGCAATTACGTGGGTGGAGTAGAGATGAAGCCGCAAAGAAAAAAGCACATTTGCAGTCTCTTAAGGATGTTCCAAATAAGTAAACAAAATAGAAACATATGTAGGATGCCGTGTGATTTACGTGCCTATAATGGTATGCACAAATGTCAGTAGAACAAAGACAAGTGCAAAAATAAAGCTGTGCTAAATTTTTTTATTAAATTAAATTATTTCATATTTCCTGAGCTGCAGCAAGGCTCTAAGAAGTTAATGCTTTTCTTTAAGCACTTTTAAAAAAGATACCTATTATGACCAAATGTAAAGTATTAATAATTATCTTGGCTTAACAGCGAGACTAGTAAAAGAGTTATTAAAAGCATTAAAAAGCAATATGTTTTATAACATTGGTGACTTAAAGGATAAATCTGTTTTTATTTACTCACATATAAAGTTCCTACCAAATGTTTACCATGTGGGTTCCTAAGTTAGAGGAATATAAAAGCACTGGCACAGGCTGCAGCTAGCAAACGAGGTAAAAATGTTGACCCAGTGGGAGAAATCTGGCAGAATGAGTCCACCAGAACCCTGACCGTTGAACTGTTTCAAGTTTTGTGTGGAACAAATCCTGTATAGAAATAAGATCTGACCTGGAAGTGGTCCAAAAAAAAAAAAAAAAAGGAAACACTCTGTGGTGCCAGGAGCCACATCTAGTCAAACAGAGGGAAAAGGGACTGTTAGCAGAAAGGTATGTCTTCAGTTTTATATGCATTTAGCAGCCAGATTAGAGCAGAGAGCAACAGCCACAGTGGGATCTGAAATGAACAAGCTCATGGTGAATTTTGAGGCTCAAGAGAACAGAGCTCATCATTTTGGAGTATGTCCTTTTCAGCAGGAGCTGGGCTTTCAGAGGGCCCTCCAGTTCCCAAAGAGCATGATTTCTTTCTCTTGGGAAAGATGCGTCAACATGCCGCAGATAGGGTTGAAGGGAATGACTGATATTCTGCACTTTGCATGGGTGTTGATTTGCAAACAACGTGATTTTTTTTCTTAAACTAGCATTTGTGCTTGATGTCTTATTTTGTTGTTGCAGTTTAGAAAGACACCTTTATCAGGTGTTCATAAAAATGATAGACTTTTTTTGAATTCTAGAATGAAAGGAACTTGATCCTCTTAGTCTTGCATCATTCTGTGCAACCCCCCTGGGGCAGGAAAGGCTTGTTGACTGGTGGAGGGGGGAGGCCCCCTGGGCTAGGCTGAGCTGCCTCTTAGCATATGCTCACCCTTGATCCCACTGTCTTAGAACAGAAGGAGTCTTCCAAGCTGTGTGTGGGTGTCTCACAGTTTCAAGTAGCATTAAAGCCTTGGGTCACAGGCTCATTGGTGATCAATAAGCATAACCCATAGGGGCAGTTTTAACCTTTGGACCAGAGGGCATAACCTTATTTCTAGGGGAGCCAGTCGGGTTGTGTAAATGAGCTCAGTGAAACTGGGGTGAAAAAAAAATCAATTGAACAAGTACAGTGATGAATGTTGAGTGACACTTGGGCTCAAGGAGGCCAGAAAAGAGAGTGAAGGAGGCTGTGGTGGTCCAGAGAAGGCAGACTCTGTTTTAAAGGGGCAGCAGCCACTTGGTTTCCATTGATTTTTGTCTGAGGAATGTTGGGCCAGCTGCCAGCACTCCGGATTGTCAAGCAGGGCCGGCTTCCTGGACATGCAACCGTGCACTGGCACATGGCCTGCACTTAGAGGGCCCACACTCGGTTTAATGCTCTGCTGTCACCGTCTTAAAAGTCTTAATAATTTTTGAACAAGAGGTGTTGGGCTTTTCATTTTGCTCTGGACCCCAAAGATGATGTAGCCAGCCCTATTTTCAAGAGCAACTATATGTGCATAGTTTTCTGTAAAATATGCCAAATTTTAAATATTGGCAACTAATTCAAATTTTTAAATGTAGTGAACACTACACATCTGCAAGCTAACTGGTCTAGGTGTGGCCACCAGATTTCAACTCTATAGATTGTCTCAGTGATTATCCTAGAATCTTAGAATTTAGAGCTATGACATCTTAGATGCAACCTGGCCAATCCCCCAATTCTCCAGATGAGGAAACAGTTAAAAGAAACAAAAATAAAAATAGATGCTGTCATTTATGACCTCCACTGTACGAGGCTTGTGGGGCTCACCTTTTCCCGGACAGGCTGCCCATTGCGACAAACACAAGGAGTCTGGGTTTCCTGGCATCTGAAACAGGGTATACTTCCCACTTCATACTTTAATTTCTTGGGCTGTGTTTTAGCCAAGAAAGTTTCTTTTATCTTTTGCTGACTGCAATTTTTTCCCCAGGAATTTTAAGCCACTGCTGATTTTATTATCATTTGCACAATAATTATCCAAGTTATCTCTTAACTTAGCCAGGGGTTGGTATGTTTCTAGGGCCCAGTCTACTACAGGAAATACATTGCTAGATCCCACCCGAGGGCTGCGGGCTTTTGTGTGGGCGATTTCTTTCTTTCCTTCTTTCTTCATGCTCTAGTTTTGATAACACTCTGTGATGTGAGAACGAATAATACAGTATAAAAATGTATAATCATATTCTAGTATGACTATTTTAATTTTCTTTATCATTAGCACACTAGAAAGGCGTGTGTTTCTGGGTTACTAGACCTTACACAGACTGGCTACTTTCATGGCTTTTAATTTGTGTTGGACCCAGTCCTATAAAATGTGAAATAAACTACGTAATCTCTTTTCAAGAGTTCCCCAGTATTTATTTCTTTGACTTTATACCCCTATTTCTGTATCTTCCTCCTTGCCCTATTGCATGGTATCCTGTGAGCTAAGAGAACTGTGGTGAACCATCAGTAATTGCATATGTATTTTGATGGATCCTGGAGCAGGCAGTGAATGTATTTCTAACAGTGAAATTTTATACCCGAAGCCACTAGCTTCATCATTTCATCCCTGTGTGCCTCAAAGTCTCATTTTCAAAGTAGATTAAATTTCTTAATGAAGCAGTAGGATTTAGAGACAATTTAGTGAAGACAGTATGCTGGTTACGACAGGTGTTAACCATGGATTTGACAGAGACTACAAGTCAAATGTCAAAAATAGCCCATGCCTTTAATAGAATAGAGCCCTATCCCAGCCAGATTAAGGGGTTGATTTAATTGAAGCAGGTTTCTTTGGAGTGCTTGCCCCTGCCTCATGAGGGTATCTGTTCCTGCACAGGCACACGGGGCGAGCCAGCAGATCCTTAGCGTCCAGCCCTAGCCTGGATTTCCCTTTAGCAGAAACAAAGCCTGGGAGGAAGGGCTGCGGGCCGGATGAGTGCGATGTTTTGGGGATGCTGCAGGATGTGGACGGTGTGACTGCTCTTTTGCATTCGTGGTGGCAGCCTGCCGGGCAGCTCAGCCAACAGTGCCAAGTTTGTTCTTTTGTTGTTTCGTGCCATGTGGTGCCAGCAATACTCTGGCAGCTGACACCATCAGCAGGTGCCCCTAAAATACCAAGAAACCCTGGGAAGACAGGAGGAGGAAATAATGTTTGTGGCCACATAGGGCCTGTGCCACCCTTTCACAGGACATTGGCTTTTATTTGTTTATTATTTTTTAAACCAAAGGTGCCACCCTTCTCTTTGTGGTTCTTTGAAGACAGCAAGATTGCACTGCTATTCTCTGTTCTCAAGAAGGGTCATGTGTGGGAGAATAAATAACCATGAGATACTAAGAGGGAGTTGGACCGACTTGAAAAGGCCACATTAGGAATAAAACAAGTGAATCCAGCCATCCAATGAAAGCAGGAAAGATGCAGTTTTCATTTTAAGAAATGGCTGCTATCACCCAAAGAAACTGTAAAACGTGTAGGGTTTTTTGCTGTATCCAGTGAGTTGTTCTGTAAGGACGCTTGACACTCACGTGCAGACCATAAGAAAGATTGAATTCTGGATTCAACCTCAATAAACAGCCCCACACTGTAGTGGAAAATTCCACTGCCAGGGCCCTACCCATTGTCTTCCCTAAGCAGCTATAAACCGCTTGCAACAACTCCTGCTAAGGTGAGATAAGACAGGAAGACATTCCATAGGAACTCTGTACCTGGAACTAAGGTTGCTCCGGACCTTGCCCCCACTAAAAAATGACCTCATTATAACTATGCCCCACTTCCTCACTCATTAACTGTGCCCCAAGCAAAATGTATAAAAGACTGATATGTTCTTTATTCGGGGCTCAGAATTTGGGAGGAAAAATCCCCCTCTGAGCCCGCTGGCATATATAAACCTGTTTTGCCATATTTCTGTGTGCGTCTTGGTCTATTCCCGGTCAACTCTGCTGTAACAGCACCACTGTTTACAAGACAGCAAACTCTTCCTGTTTACCCACATGTTTCGGCCTCCCTGTATTAGTGAAAAATACTGCGCTCCAAATAAGAGTGCCCTGCAGGCTTGTCTGTGCCGTCAATGCCTTTTCCTGGGGAGGCAAAGGCTTGCGGCTGAATGCAGTTTCACCCGTCTATGGCTCGACTCCATCTTCATACTTACTCCAAAACATTGGGGACACAAAAGGGAGTCGTTTTTCATTCAAAAGCTAGTCTATCAAATGGTAGTATATTTTTTCTCTAGATTTCATCGAGTCATGGGTTCTGAGAAAAGAAAAGCTTTACATCAAAAAAATGTGCTCAAGTATTAGTAATACTTACCCAATATCGACTGTTCCCAAGAAATTATAATGTCTTTATATACATCATTTGGAAAATCTTATTAACTTCGAATCTTACAAAGTCTTTCAAATCTGGAAGTTGCCTGGATTGTTTAATTTCATTCAATCACTCAAACCCATTTTTATTTGCTCGACACCTTCAGGTCAGTGGTGAGGCCTGGAGCTGTCCCGAGGAGCGGGGAGTGACCGGGAGGCAGAGGCGGAGTAGTGGGAGTGGGCGCTCTTTCAAGGGCTTTGCGAACAACACAGGGCGGCCGTAGGGCATATGCACAGTGAAGAAGGTGGCTCCTCTGTTGGTCTGTTTAAGAAAGGAAGCCTTAAGCATATTTACAGCTGTTACGAGAATGCCTCTGGAGAGAGAGACCATCTGAAGATGCAGGAGACGGAGGATGAGAAGGGAAGAGTCCCTGTGAGCGTGGGAGGAGGTGGGGCCCAGAGCACCTGAGGGCCGTGGGAGGCATGAGCCACAGGCAGACGGAGGTCACCTCATCCCCGGTGGCAGCAGAGCCAGTAACTGTGGACTTCGGGGTGTGACTTTGAGGGAGCTCCTGTCTGCGTTGTTTAGCGGAGGGAGTTTGTTTCCTCCATGTGTTCCAGTAAGTGTTCCAGCAAGTGGTCCTGAGGACAAACCGAGCAGCTCACGGAGAGTCGGAGAATCAAAGTTTGTTCACCGGCGGGCTCAGAGGGGCCACGCCACCAAATTCTGAGCGCCGTCTACCTGATTTTTCCCACTTTTATTAAGCTGTGGTGGTCTGGTGGGTAGGGTGTCAGGTGATTAATGCCCACCAGGTAATAGGTTAGTTGATATGTCAGATAATAGATTTAGTGTTATGCTGATGTGCCGGGTAATAAATTAGTTGATGGGCCAGGTAATAGGTTAGTATTATGCTGATGTGGGTCTTCCGTGAGGGGTGGGGGTCTCAGGTGGCTGATGTGCCAAGTAACAGATGGGGATTTTCCTTATCATTCCCCCCTTTGATGCCCTTATATGTCTACTATAGGGCATCATTTCCCAGTGGGTGTAGTAAGTCCAACAAGCTGGTTTGCCCCTTGGCGCTATATAGGTTCGAATATCACCTGTAATGGTGCCAGTTCAGTATTTCTTTCCCCCACTGTGGCACACCTGAGCCTGACTATAACATGTCTTTGGCATGTAGGTGCGGACTATGAAACCTCCCGTAGTCCAGAAGCCTCAAATAATCCTTTTAGTGGAGGGAATCTAAGTCCTAGCATAACAAGCCTCAGGGCAGGGTTTCTCTGCCATAGTTGTTAGGGCAAGTGCCCCAATCAGGAGGAGGGTAGGGACTGAGGCACGAGTAGACATCCTATAATGATCCAAAATGCCACAGTTAGAGATGCCCTCTATGGTCCAGTCCAATCTCCCAGAGCTACCGTGAAGAGTCTGATCCCCAGTAAGGTCACTACAACCCCAATGAGGGCCAGGGCCAGTGGTCCCATTTACTCCTGTTCTGTCCTGGGTGTGGCTGTCCTCATTGGGAGATGGTTAAGCTGGATCTTTAGCGGGTTCTGCTGGTCCTGATGTGCAGTCCAGAGATCAGTTTCATTGTCTGGTTCAGCCTTTTTCACCCAGGAGTGATGGATCCATGGAATGATACCTGCAACTTTAACAGCAGTGGGAGTAACTAGTATCACAGTATGGGGACACTTCCAGGTGGGCTCTAGAGGTGGTCTTTTCCAGTCCTTTAGCCAGACTAGGTCCCCAGGTTGGTGGGGGTGGACAGGGAGACCCAGGGCAATAGGGGTTTTTTTTAGGATGGTGTGGTGGATGTGGCGCATAGTTTTGGCTAAGGCTTGGAGGTGTGTGTTTATATTCATTTCCTCTAGTTGTCTAATGTCTCCCCTTAATTGCTTGATGAGTGGGAGAGGTCTACCGAACAGGATTTCAAAGATGAATATCCTGTGGGCCCTGGTGTGCACCTGACCCTGAACAGGGCTAGGCTTAGCATGTCTACCCAGGGTAATTGTGTTTCCTGACATAGCTTTGCTAGAGTGGTCTCGAGGGTCCGGTTCATGTGCTCTACTTTCCCTGAGCTCTGTGGCCTGTAGGCTGTATGTAGTTTCCATTCGATTCATAGTGCCTCAGTGAGGGTTTGCATGACCTCCGCAGTGAAGCTTGGTCTGTTGTCACTGCCAAAGGAGAGTGGCAGATCGTACCTGGGGATGATTTCTCTCAGTAGAAGCTTTGCCACTTCCCTAGCCTTTTCGGTCCAGGTAGGGACTGTCTCAACCCAGCCTGAGAAGGTGCGTATCACTACCAGCAGGTATTTATAGCCCTGACTTGGTTTTACTTCTGTGAAATCAACTTCCACATCCTCGAACAGAGAGGTTGCAGTGTACTGAATTCCTTGGGTGGGTCTCGGCCTCAGCGCTGCATTGTTTTTAGCACAGGTTTGGCAGCGGGCACTGACTGCTGCAGCGATGGATGGAAGTTTGGCGATGTAGTAGTACCAGGTGAGTAGCTGCGTGAGGGCTGTTTTCCCTAAGTGAGTCAGGTCATGATGTCGGGAGACAATAGAGTATGCTAATTTATTGGGGATAAAGATGTTATGGTTCTGTAGGTGCCACCAATCGTCTGAGTCCTTCTTGGCCTTCTGCTCTGCCCACTGGTTCTCTTCTGGGGTATATTTTGGTTCTTCAGGCCACTCAGGTGCCAACAAGATTTGGCACTGGGTTGGAGTGTTGTCCTCTGAACATTCTCAGGTGGCTGCATTTTTGGCTGCTTGGTCTGCCAGGTGATTGCCAGTGGCAATTGGATCTGTGCCTTTTTGGTGCCCTCGACAGTGGATGACTGCAATCTCTTTTGGCTCCCAAACTGCCTCCAGCAGTTGGAGGATTTCATCCCTGTTTTTGATCTCCTTTCCACCTGCAGCCAGCAGTCCCCTCTCCCCGTATATTGCCCCGTGGATATATATTGTGGCAAAGGCATATTTAGAGTCTGTGTATAAGTTTGCCTTCTTACCCTGGGCATGCCTGAGGGCTTGGATGAGGGCCCATAGCTCCGCCCTTTGTGCCGACCACCCTTGGGGCAAAGGAGCTGACATAATGACCTCATTGACTGTTGTGACCATGAAGCCCACCAGTCGTTTCCCATTCTGGATAAAACTATTGCCATCCGTGTAGAGTTCTAAGTCCGGTGCTGGTAGAGGACTATCTCTTAGATCTGGCCGGCTGGCATAGACTTCCTCTACTGCCTCGGTGCAATCATGGTCCGGGGGCCCTGGCTCGGTGGGTAGGAGGGTGGCGGGATTCAAAGTTCCCACAGTCTCCAGGGTGACCTGCAGATTTTCACATAGCAGTCCTTGGTATTGGGCTAACCGGTTGCTTGAGAGCCACCGGTGCCCTGAGGTGTTCATTAGAGATATTACTGTATGAGGGACTTGCACACGGAGGTTCCGTCCCAGTGTGAGTTTGTCCGCTTCCTTGACTAGCAGGACAGTAGCCACCAGTGCGCGGAGGCAAGGCGGCCATCCTGCCACTACCGGATCCAATTGTTTAGACAAGTAAGCCACTGGTCTCTGCCATGGGCCAGAGTTTGAGTCAAAACCCCCAGAGCCACTTGTTTCTTCGCATGTACAAACAGGTTAAAGTCTTTGGTGAGGTCCGGTAGCCCTAGCGCAGAGGCTTTTTTTAGTAAGTCTTTATTTCCTGGAAAGCCCTTTCCTGACTCTCAGCCCATTCCAATTCTTTGTTTTCAGGCCCGAGTAGGGCCTCGTACAGAGGCTTGGCCTTTAGGGAGAAACCTGGGATCCAGATGTGGCAGAATCTGGCCGAGGACATCTCTGAGTTGTCTCCGACTGGTCGGCCTGGGCATTGTACAGATGGTGTGCTTCTGCTCACGTCCCAGTGTCCCGTGCCCCTGAGTGATGTGGAAACCAAGGTACTTCACCTGTTGCCTGCAGGTCTGTGCCTTTTTCTAGGAGACTTTGTGTCCCTTGTCAGTGAGCAATTGGCTTAGGCACCAGTTTCCCTGGTGGCAGCCTCCTCTAGTTGGGCTTGCTACAAGGTCATTGACGTACTGTAGAAGTGTGCAGCGGGTTTCTTCTCGCAGAAAGGAGACAAGGTCAGTGGCCAGAACCTCCCCGAATAGAGCTGATGAATTTTTAAATCCCTGTGGTAGTCGCGTCCAGGTCAGCTGGGTTTTCCTTCTAGTCTGAGGATCCTTCCACTCGAAGGCAAACAGGGGCTGGCTCTTCGGAGTGGGCCACATGCAGAAGAAGGCATCCTTTAAGTCCAGGCAGGAGAACCAGGCAGCATCAGGAGAATGAGGCTCAGGAGGGTGTATGGATTCAGCACCACTGGGTGGAGAGTCACTGTAGCCTCATTAATCAGTCAAAGGTCTTGGACGGGCCAGTATCCACCTCCGTTGGGCTTTTTGACTGGCAGGAGAGGAGTGTTCCGCAGGGATTAGCACTCCACCAAAATCCCCTCCTGCTTAAGCCTGTCGATGTGTTCCTGAATTCCCTCTCGAACCTCCTTGGGGATGGGGTACTGTCATCTCCTGGTCGGTTGGGCTCCTGGTTTCATCTCGATCACCAGGGGTGCATGTTGGTGTGCAAGACTGGGAGGGGGGGTTGGCCTCCTTCCTCTGCCCAGAGCAATGGAAAATCCTGCCGGAAGTCAGGCAGGTTCCATTCCTCTTTGGCCTCGTCGTATAGCTTCCATTCCGATTCCCAGGGCAGGGTTACCACCATTATGAGAGTCTCTGGGTTGCTGAGCATGAGGCTCAAGGTCCCTTCCAGGTGGAAGGTGATCTGGGCTTCCAGTCTGCTCAGGAGATCTAGACCTAGAAGGGAATGGGGCAGTCCAGTATGTATAGGAATTCATGTCTTATCTGGTGGCCCCCCCATCTGGCATATTCAGGATTGGCAGAAGGGTAGAGCTACTTGAGCCCCAGTGGCTCCCACGATAGTGGTTTCCTGCTTTGTAAGTGGAGCCACCGGGGTTGTTACCACCGAGTGTTCTGCCCCTGTGTCCACCATGAACGTTATTTGTCAGCCCCCCACTTCCATTATGACTGTGGGCTCCCGGGGGCCAAGAGTCAGGGAACCCGGCCGATCCTATTCCGAGTCCACCCCAGTGAGACCAAAGAGGTCCTGGGTCTGAAGCCCCTGGGCAGGTTCCTGTTTGGCAGTGGGTGGTTTCTTTTGTTGGGGCATTCATGCTTCCAGTGACCAAACTCCTTACAGTAGGCGCACTGGTCAGGCTTCAGTGTCCCTCGTCTCCTGGGTCCTCCTTCCCATGGCGGGCCAGGTTTCTCTGCTGGGTCAGGTCTTCCGAGGGCAGCAGCCAGGAGAACAGCTTTCTACTTCATTCTCTTGTCATTCTCCCTCTGGGCAGTCTCGTCTCAATTCACATAGACCTTCTGGGCCACTTCCATCAGCTGCATGGTGTTCATTCTTGCCAACCCGTCAAGTTTCTGGCGTTTCCGTTGGATGTCAGTATAGGACTGCCCAACAAATGCAGCGTTCACCATCTGCTGATTTTTGGCCGCCTCTGGGTTGAAGGGTGTGTAGACTCAGCAGGCCTCACAAAGGCACTCATAGAATTCGCTCGGTGATTCCTCCAGCTTCTGGGTGATCAGAGCGACTTTGTTCATGCTGGTTGATTTTCTGGCTCCCTCCTGGACCCCGTGGAGGAGAGCTTCCTGATACCTTCCGAGTGCCTCTCGTCCACTCGGGGAGTTAAAATCCCAATCTGGACTGGTCTCAGGTGCCCACTGCTCCACGTCCAAGGTCCCTGCTGGAGCCTGGTCCTGGAGCCACCTCTGGGTCCCAGCTACAATCCAGTGTCATTCTTCCATGTTAAAAAGGGTCAGAAGGAGCTGGCGGCAGTCTTCCCAAGTGGGATGGTGGGTCTGAAAGATGGATTCCAGGAGGTCAACGAGGGCCTGAGGTTTTTCGGAGTTTGGTGGGGTGTGGAGCTTCCAGTTCAGAAGGTCAGTGGTGGAGAAGGGCTGGTAGTACAGGACTGGCTGACCTGGCTGAATGGACCCATCATCCATAACCTGCATCGGACCTCGCACCTCACGCAGGGGCATCTGGATGGCTGAAGTTGGGGCCTGAGCTGACCGTAGTGGGTGATTGATGGGAGTGTCAGCACCAGGTTGGTCTGAAATTGGTGGCAGGGAGATTGACGGTGGCGGGGTGTCTGGTGGATTTGAGGGTACTTCAGGAGGTGTCACCGTAGGGTTGTCGGGTGGTAATGGTGGATCCTCTTCAGGAGCTTCCTGATGGGTTTGGACAGTTTGGAGTCTCTGGTCCTTTGGGCCACAAAAATCTTGCTCTGTCCGTTACTAGCACAGAACCGGACCCAAGGGGGCATGGTCTGAGCAATCTCTAGCCATGAATCTATGTAAGGGAATTGGTCAGGGTGGCTGGGAGTCCCAGTTACAATTCTCCAAACTACTTACATGGTGGGGAGGTCTAAGGTTCCTGTTGCAGGCCAGTCAACCCCAAATGTGGGCCATTCATGTTCACAGAGGGCCCTAAATCTACTGGGACTCAGTGTGATGCCATAATCTCCCGTGAAACCCTTCTTAAAGTTCTTTAACATGCATTTAAGGACTGTAGGCTTAGATTGTACGCTACCCATCCTAGACCCTTGAATGGTGTCACAGCTTAACAGACAATGGGGGGGAGGGGGGCGGTTTCTCTCAGGTGTCCGCCTGGCTGCGTCCCTCACGGGAACTTAGGCGAGTCTTGGCGAAGGTGTGTCCATATAAACCCCGGGCCTGGTTGCTCCCTTTAGGGGAGTGAATTACCGTTATGCCGTATGATGTTGCCACAGAATTGCAGATGAGGACCCACTCAGGTTCCATAGCCATAGCCGTGGAACCACAGTCACTCTTCACTCACACATTCAGACAGCCAGAGGCTACACATTCCCACCCTGGGAATTCCCTGCACTCAGGAGGTTATCAGGCTCCTCTTCTGTCATCTGATGGGCCTGACTTGGACGGGTCCTGGGACCTTACCTGGTCTGATGCCTCCAGACCTGATTTGACTTGTCCTTCCCTCCGGCGTATCCGGGCGGGAGCTCCCGAGGCGTGAAGATATTCAGCAAAATGGTGGTTGGCGCTGGTTCGCTTCTGTCACTGAGGTCCCGCCAGTCGCTGCGCCTGTCCCTGATCTGGTGGCTTCAAGGGGCCAGCACGGTCAGTTTTCCCAGTCAGGAAACCAAAATGTTACAGCAAGTGCTCCAGCAAGTGGTCCCAAGGACAAACCGAGCAGCACATGCAGAGTTGGAGAATCAAAGTTTGTTTGCCGGAGGGCTCAGAGGGGCCTCGCCACCAAATTCTGAGTGCTGTCTACCTGATTTTTCCCACTTTTATTAAGCTGTGGTGGTCTCGGGGGTAGGGTATCAGGTGGTTAATGCCCGCCAGGTAATAGGTTAGTTGATGTGTCAGATAATAGATTTCGTGTTATGCTGATGTGCCGGGTAATAGATTAGCTGATGGGCCAGGTAATAGGTTAGTATTATGCTTATGCGGGTCTTCCGTGAAGGGTGGGGGTCTCAGGTGGCTAATGTGCCAAGTAACAGATAGGGATTTTCCTTATCACATGTAGTAGGTGGCAAGGTCATCTGTGGAGAGTGAAGGGGACTCATTAGTGTAGGAGATCTGAGAATACAGTGAGCGCTTGACCTGGCCACGGTGGGAAGTGAGAGCAGGCTGCAGGGCAAGCCCAGAAGCGTTGCTGCTCTGCTTGGAGGACTCGGTTGAGATTAGAGACCAAGAGCGTACAGCATCATTAAAATGCAAGCTGGTGAGGTTTCTTCCCTGTGGAGCTCAGCCGTGCCAGTGTGGGTCCCACAGAGACAAGGATTGAGGAAAGCGGGTTGGGAGGGGCAATGGAAGGATGATGGGGAGATTGTGGATGGTATTGAGGAGAGAGTCGAAGTAACAGAACAGGGAAATCACACTGGATAGACTTGAGTGAGCTCAGGGAGGTGGCATTTGAGATCACTTGTGCAGGCCCCTTGGTTGACAGATAAGGAAACTGAGGCTCAGAGAGCTCACATTTAACTACCGATTTTTTGGAGACTGTGTCTGCATTTTCACCCCATACACCCCCAAGGCCACAAAAGAATGTGACCTTTCTTTGTACTACCTATTGCAGTTAAAAGTGTTTCCATGCACCTCATCAATAAAGCAAAAAAACAGGGAAACATCAGTAATTCCTCCCTTGTCCCCATTTCTAGAACTAGTCGGTTCCCATACTGTCTATTCTATCTTGGAAAAAGGTTAGCTAATACTTTCCCTGCTCAGCATTCCCACAGTCCCTCTCTGAGCAGACCTTCGTTGTTTCTCAGCTAGGTTGTCATACTGGTCCCATATTTAGTTTCTCTGACCCAAGTTTTTTCCCCGCTGGTCCGCGTTCTTTACAAATGTCCATCCGCCAGCTGAAAGTATGACCCATCATTTTCCACAGAATAAATTTCCAGGTGGGCACGGTGGCTCAACCTGTAATCCTAGCCCTTTGGGAGGCCAAGGTTGGAGGATCACTTGAGGCCAGGAGTTCAAGACCAACGTGGGCAACAGCAAGACCTTGTCTCTACAAAATATTTTTTAAAATTAGCTGGGCATGGTGTCATGTGCCTGTAGTCCCAGCTACTTGGGAGGCTGAGGCAGGAGGATCACTCACCTCCAAGAATTTGAGGTTGCAGTGAGGTATGATGGCACCACGGCACTCCAGCCTGGGCAACAGAGTGAGACCCTGTCTCGATTGAAAACAAACAAACAAACAAAAAAAACATATAAAACGGAATAAATTTTTGTGGTGCAGCCTTTTAGAGTTTGCACAATCTAATCCCTGGCTGTGCTTTGGGTTTCATCACTTTCCACAATGCACTTTTGTCATTCATGATTGACTTATACTTTCATAATTCCATGAAACTCACCTAAAAAAATCACAATTATGCCTCACGTTTTCTCTCCATTGTTAACTCATCTTCAGAAGAGCTTCCTCCTGTGAAAGTTATACAGTGAATACTCAGTTACGATTTTACTGCTGACGGTATTTCTCAAAAAACAAAACAAAACAAAAAAACTATTTTCAAAAGATATGGAACAATATTTGTGATATAAGGTTAAGAGACAACAGTAAATTTAAATTAATGTCTAAACCCAGTGCAATAATGGACATAAAATATAAACAGATAAGATGTTTGACTTCCCTCATAATTAAATTAAGTCAAAATAACTGTAAGATATAATTTTATACTCTTCTGATGGGCAAAATATAAAACTTTTATTTAAAAACAGGACAGGCTAGGACGCGGGCACCTTCAGCGCCTGCTCAGTAGACTATAAGTTGCTGTGTCATTGGTGAAGGGGAACTCAACGTCCATCACACTTTTAGATGCAGGTACCAAGGAGTGGATATAAAATTATTTCTGTTGTGAGCCTGTTTGTTTCTAACTCCGCAGTTGCCCCATGTTTTTCTCATCAGAAATTGAGGTTTGGACAGGAGTGGGGCCCTAATGGCACAGGTAGGCGCGTCAGTATGTTTGTCGTATCTGGCCCACTTTGGTTGTGGGCCATACATTTGTTTCTGGGAGACAATATGGTTTGTGTTCCTGGAAAAAAAAGAAAAAAGGCCCACTAGGGGTTGACATGGACAACGTTTTGACAGGCAGAGAATTGCGGATGGCTGGTCAGGAGAGGTGGCCAGTGCACGGCGTCTCCAGGCAGCATGCGCTGATGCATACGTGCTGACCGTCTCTGAGATCTGGAGGACGGGTTGGGAGACTGTGTGATTATCAGTGGTAGCACCAAGGGGTAGCTTGGAGGGTAAAATTCCCCCGTCCCCCAAGCCGCCCGTGATGCAAACATGAGCTAACTTAATTCGAGCAGCCTGCTCCCCATGCCAACACAGCCCTAGCCCCGATCCTGGCTGCACCGCTCCTTCTGGATCACCTGTGCTCCGGAAGTTCATGTTGAGAAACTCTGGAGCATTACTGAGGCTCATTAAGCCCTGAGCTTGGCATCTCTAACGACGTCACCTAAGGTCCAAATCACAGGTGATAATAAGAACTGACTGAGGGAGGTCTGCCCTTTGGGGTTGTGTTTTATTTTTAACTTCTAACTTTCTTTCCTAGAAGGAACATACATCTCCTATAATTGTTTTTTTAAATAACTCTACTATAAAAGAGCAAATTTCTTTTATTCTTTTCCATTTTAAGCTGATTTTTTATTTCTGTATGTTTGACAGCCTAACTTGAGTGGCTTCTATTTTCTTGCCTTTCCTGCTCCTAAGCATGGTCCTGGTTCTTTCTTATGGTTGCGGTCAAGGAAGCATTTCTGTGTCCTCCTGGAGTTGGTCCTGTGGTAAATTCTGAACATTGCCACACACTATCGGTCCTTTTATTCAGAGGGTCGTAAAACAACTTCACAACAGATGTAATACAGAGGAGTTTAGCCATTGCCCAACTTAAGAATAAACTCTGAACTCTCCACTTCCCCAGGTCTGTTTCCATTCTTGTGCTTCTGTTTTCTTATTCTGTGTTTACCTGCTATCCTTTGGCTACCCAACTCCTGACCTTCCTTCTTCTAGCCCAGCCACAGCCCACAACCCACGTAGGGGCTGGATACTGACTCCATTTGGCCACTCCGATCTAGAGTGGTCTCAAGAGATGCAGCCAGCCTGGCTCACATCTGTTCAAGGGAATCTCTGGAAGTTAGTGAGGCTCAGGATCCCAGGATGTAGAAAAAGCTGGCTTTCCTGGGATGGGAGAGTGATTTCACTGGCCATGAGAGATCCTTCCTCCCCTGCATGCAAGCATCTAAATCCCATCATCAGAGATTCATCCTCTTGGCCTTAGGCTTTCACAGCTTGTAAAAAACCAGAATGTCACCAAAAGAGTGATTTATATGTGACTTGGGTTAGAGATTTCTAAGAGCCATGAAGAGGTGGGGAGAGATACAAGGTCAAAGGACTGGAAACAAATTTTCAACTTCTCAGCAATAACTTTTCCTAAAGCCAGGCCTGATTCCTATACTCAATCAAGACTTATGGCTCAGAATTTTCTAGTCTGAGAATTCTTTGTGAAGAAGAACTTCTCAAGATAGGACTCAGAAAATCCACGTAAGACCTTTCAAGTCTTGAGTGAAAATGAGATCACTTGCATTTATCATACTTGCCAGACTTCTGGACTTAGGTCAGTACCAGGAAAATAACAACAACAAAAGAAAAAAATGGGGGAGGAGAGGTTTATCTGCCTTTTCTCATAGCATCTGCCAATTGACTATAAAGCAATAGTTTATGGCTTTAACACTGGTTGTAAAATACAGGCCTTATGGGTCATGGTGTTTGGGATCAGTGCTGCCGCCTGAATCAGCCACTTCTTTGCAAGTGGTTTCACAATGGCAGTTAATCCTCTTATCTCGGGCAGGTGTAGAAGCCTTCAGGAACACTGCCTACAGTTGGACAAGGCACCCAGCTCAGGGGCAAGTGCAGACCAAAATTCAGCTACAATCTGCTTACCTGAGTACCTTGACTCAGGGAAGCATCCCCCTGGAGAAGAGGGTACCTATAAGACTTCTCTCCAAGGTGCTCCCGTGGCTAACACACAAAGGATGCATCTACCTCAGTGGCGCAGCTTTTCCTCATGCCCACAAAGGCACTGCATGGGATGCAGCAGCAATCTTGGTGGACATTTTCAGCTGCCCGGAATTCTGAACCCTTTGCCTATAAGGAGGGAATTCTCCATTATATAGGTCTTCGAGGGAAGCAGAGCCTACCACATAAGCAAAGCAGGCCAGATAACTTTCCAGCTTCCCTTACAGCCAGAGTGAAGGAATACGACCAGTCAGATGCACGTTCTCTGGACTGTGAATTGGGTATTTGAGATGCACAGACAAGGGCAGCAGCAAATTCCGGTTCCCACAGCAGCAGCGGCAGGGGTAGCAGCAGCGATAGGAAGCGTCCAGCCCTGGTACCATGGTGGAGGGTTGGCAAGCCGGGCAGCCTGAGACTCTGGACCAGTGCTGTCGAAGGGCTTGGTGGCTGTCCTGGCTGCTGCAGCTCTCCCTTGCCTTCAGCCTGTGTTCTGATCTCATTCTCCAGGTTTCTCAGCAGTAAAGTCTTCTGGTTAAATTGGTCTCTGTGATTTACGACTACAAACCCTGAGCAGGGGTTAGGAAAGTATCCTAGAAATGTTATCAGACAGGACTATTCATCTTCTTCCCACCATGCATACAGGTGTACCTACTTCTCCTCGGCCACCATTCACCCAACTTTGGACCCAATCCTCTCCCGCCCTCTCAGGAATCTTGGAATATCAACTATTCATTTCTTTATTGTATATTTAAACTCCCCCTTTCAACCAGATTGTTCCTGACAACATTTGGATGTAATTACATAGCTCCCAGTTGAGTAAAAAAATTTGCCTTGAGCCCATATATCTGTCTAGCTATCACTCTATCTCGGAGTTTACCAACTGGTGTGCCAGAGGACTGTGTCCCAAGAATGGGTTCTAGGTGTGCTGTGATATAACAAGGGTTGTAAATATTTATGGTAATAAAAAATTAAACCAGTTTTACAACCATTCAAACCTCCACAGTTGAAATTATATTTGAGCACTAGTTTTATGGTTCCCTCTCTAAACCCTGAAGTCAGTAATTATTATTTTGTGCTCCAAATATTTTGTGTGATACCCAACCCCAGAGTGCAAACACTGGCGTCCATGGTGTGTGCCTCCCTTCCTTGATTTTTCCCTTCAATTATTCCAGTCAATCTGGTTTAGTCTTGGTTTATTTATCATCCTTTTGCAGGTGTATGTTACGTAAAACAGTAGCAAAAATAACACTTGCATTTGATTTAATTTACTCGCATTTTCACAATTTCCTTCTTTAAGCATGGAGAATATGTTCGATTATTACCTTGCTTTTATCACAATAGACAGGAGAAAAGCTGGAGGTTGATCTTAAGGGTGGTAGCTGCTCAGCCTTGCAGAGGAGAGCACTCTGCAGGATTCTCTCATGTGAGGAAAGTGCCAGCTGTTACCGGGAAAGCCCAGTCACATCTACACATGCTGAGGGTTCAGGGTAGTCTTCAGAGCCACAAACTTCTGTAGCATTCACCCAGATGTCTCCATCCCATGTTTCAGGGTCCCAGGTTGTCCCAACCAGAGCCCTGACCTGCCTCTGCTGAACCCTCTAGTGTCTTTGAAGCTCAGTAACCCTAACTATAAAATTCTGAGTTTGCTCCTCACTGTGGCTGTTCTACGATAGAAGGAGAGAGACACTTTGTAGGCTACTGATGATGCCTGGTGGCTCTCACTCTTAGTCCTTAACCTTTTGGCAGCCACCAGCAGTCCCCCGTTATGTCCCTGTAGTCTTAATCCCAGTAAGCCAGTTCCATTGCGTAGGTGCTGTTATTCCTATACTTGAAGAGTCTGAACCTTTGCACCAGCCCAGGTGTTTACCCTCTACTGGAATATTTTCCCAGGTTAACACCAGTGGAAGTTTCAGCAATTGATTACCACCTTATTCCAGGGACTATCTATGCCCCATATACTATCCATAATGGGGTCTTCAGTATCCCGTAAAAATATTATTTTTCATACATGTAATGATGTGAAAGATATTAAAATTCTTCCCTTTATCAAACACGGACTCCATTCCTAACCAAGCACTCTTAAAGAGTTGTCTGTGCCTCCCGTCTCCACTTACTAAACTCTCAGCCACCTTTTTTTAAATTTCACAATTTTAATAGATAACGCATTCCCAATGTACAATAATCAAAGCACTAAAAGACTATGGAGTGAGAATTCTTCTTCCCAACCCTTTCCCCTAGACTCACAGTCCTTCTCCAAGATGGCTGCTGTTCCCAGGAGCTGTGTGCACTTCCAGAGATAAGTCTGCTTATGCATTTTCACCCACTCACTTTTCAGGCCACCCTTTCTATGATCCCATCCCCAGCTCCCCAAAGATACATGACATCGCTGTTATTAAACCTTATAAATATTTTAAACTTCATCATGTTTGACCTCTCAGCAGCATGCAGCACTGTTGATCACATCCTTCTTCTAGAAACACTCTTCCTTTGGGTTCCATGTCACAACACTCTCCTGGTGCCTCCCCTCCCCGCCCCCTGCATGCATTCTTTCTCTCAGCAGGTTCATCCTCCTTGACCCCCTCATTAAATACTTCAGTTCCTCCTAGCCCAGTACTATGCCTTTCTCTTTTGAGAAAAAGACACATGATATCTCCATTGGCAATCTCTTCAATAAAATGCCTTCATTTACAGATGACTCCCTAGTGTATACAGTAGTCCCCCTTATTTGCAGTTTTGCTCTCCCTGGTTTATTACCCATGGTACAATATGATAAGATATTTTGAGAGAGACACCACACAGTCACATAACTGTTATTACAGTATATTGTTATAATTGTTCTATTTTATTATTAGTTATTGTTGTTAACCTCTTACTGTGCTTAATTTATAAACTAAACTTTATCCTAGGTATGTATGTATGGTATAGGGAGAAACATAGTACAGTATATATAGTGTTGGGTACCATACACGGTTTCAGGCATCCACTGGAGGTCTTGGGCATATCCCCTGCGGATAAGGGGGACCACTGTATATCTAGCCTAGACCTCGTGGACTGAGCACCACACCCATCTAGCCAAATTCCTAGTCACCTACAGGAATACCTTGGAGATAACGCAGGTTCAATTGCAGACCACTAACAATAAAGCGAATATTGTAATGAAGTGAATCATACAAATTTTTTTGTTTTCCAGTGCATGTAAAAGTTATGTTTACACTATACTGTAGTCTATTAAGTATACAGTAGCATTATCTCAAAAAAACATGTACATACCTTAAATAAAAAATACTTTGTGGCTAAAAAATGCTAACTATCATCTGAGCCTTCAGCAAGTCATTATTATCTTTTTGCTGGTGGAGGGTCTTGCTTCAGTGTTGGTGACTGCTCACTGATCAGGGTGGTGGTGGCTGAAGGTTGGTGTGGCTGTGGCAATTCTTAAAATGAGACAGTGAAGTTTGCCACATTGATTGACTCTTCATTTCATGAAAGATTCTGTAGCATGCGATGCTGTTTGATAGCATTTTATCCACAGCAGGACTTCTTTCAAAATTAGAGTCCTCTCAAACCCTGCTGCTGCTTTATCATGTAAGTTTATGTAATATTTGAAATCCTTTGTTGTCATTTCAATAATGTTCATAACATCTTCACCAGGAATATATTCCATATTAAGAAACCACGTTCTTTGTTCATCCATAAGAAACAACTCCTCAACCATCGAAGTTTTACATGAGATTGCAGCAATTCAACCACATTCTCAGTCTCCATTTCTTTTTTTTTTTCTTTTTTCTTTTGTTTTGAGACAGAGTCTTGCTCTGTTGCCTGGGCTAGAGTGCCGTGGCATCAGCCTAGCTCACAGCAACCTCAAACTCCTGGGCTCAAGCGATCCTCCTGCTTCGGCTTCCCAGAGTGCTAGGATTACAGGCGTGAGCCACCTTGCCCAGCCAAGTCCATTTCTAATATTCATTCTCTTGTTGTTTCCACTACATCTGCAGTTACTTCCTCTACTGAATCCTTGAACCCCTTGAAGTCATCCGTGAGCATTGGAATCAACGTCTTCCAAAGTCCTGTTAGTGTTGATATTTTGGCTTCCTCTTATGAATCCCAAATAGTCTTACTGGCATCTAGAATAGGGAATCCTTTCCAGAAGGTTTTCAATTTGCTTTGCCCAGATCTATCAGAGGAATCAGTATCTATGGCAGCTACAGTCCTACAGAATGTATTTCTTAAACAACAAGACTTGAAAGTTAAAGTTACTTTTTGATCCATGGGCTGCAGAATGACTGTTGTGTCAGCAGGTGTGAAAACAACATTCACCTCCTTGTCACGCCCCCATCAGAGCTCCTGGATAACCCGGTGCATTGTCCATGAGCAGCAATACTTAGAAATAAATCTTTTTTTTCTTTTTCTTTTTTTTTTTTTTGAGCAGTAGGTTTTAACAGTGGGCTTAATATATTCAGTAAATCATGCTGTAAACAGACGTGTTGTCATCAGGCTTTGTTGTTTCATTTATAGAAGACAGACAGAGTAGATTTAGCATAATTCCATGGGATTTTCAGAATGGTAAATGAGCATTGGTTTCAATTTAAAGTCATCATCTTCATTAGCCCCTAACAAGAGTCCTTTGAAACTTTGAAGCCAGGCATTCATTTCTCCTCTTTAGCTATGAAAGTCTTGGATGGCATCTTCTTCTAATAGAAGGTTATCTTATCTCCATAGAAAATCTGTTGTTTAATGTAGCCACCTTCACCAAATATCTCAACTAGATCTTTTGGATAACTTGCTGCATTTTCTACATTAGCACTTGCTGCTTTGCCTTACACTTTTATGTTATGGAGACAAATTCTTTCCTTAAATCTCATGAACCAACCTCTGCTAGCTTCATACTTTTCTTCTGCAGCTTCCTCAACTCTCTTAGCCTTCATAGAATTGAAGAGAGTTAGGGCCTCATTCTGCATTAAGCCTTGGCTTAAGGGAATGTTGCGGCTGGTTTGATCTTCTATCCAGACAGCTCAAACTTTCTCCATGTCAGCAATAAGGTTGTTTCACTTCCTTATCATTTGTAGCCCTTTTAATTTCCTTAAAGAATTTTTTCTTTGCATTCTTAACTTTGCTAACTGTTTGGCAGAAGAGGCCTCGCTTTTTGCCTGTCTCAGTTTTCAACATGCCTTCCTCACTAAGCTTAATCATTTCCAGCTTTTGATTTAAAGTGAGAGATGGGTGACTTGTCCCTTCACTTGGATGCTTAAACGCCATTGTAGGGTTATTAATTGGCCTCATTTTGATATTGTTTTGTCTCAGGGAATAGGAAAGGCTGAGGAGAAGGAAAGAGATGGGAACGACTGGTTAGAGCAGTCAGAACACACACACTGTTTATCGATTAAGTACACCATCTTCTATGGCATGGTTCATGGCAACCCAAAACAATTTCAGTAGTAGTATCAAAGATCACTGATCACAGATCACCATTACAGATATAATAATAATAATGAAAAAGTTTGAAATATTGTAAGAATTTTCTAAATGTGACAAAAAGACATGAAGTGAGCACATGCTGTTGGAAAGATGGTGTCAATAGACTTGTTCAACATAGGGTTGCCACAAACCTTCAATTTTTAAAAAACACACAACGTCTGCAAATTTCAATAAAGCAAAGCTCAATAAAATGATGTATGCTTGCATTCTCATGGAAATCTCAAAGACATCTCAAATAAATTTAACATTCTTCAAATTAGAGTCACATCTCCATGGCACCACCACCAACACCCCACCACATGTATAAACTTTTACCCGCCTTTCATTATTGATCTTCTTACAGTGTTACTCAACTCAGTGACTACCATTATGATCCCCTAGTTACGTAAGCCGAAAAATAGGACTTATCCTTGATACCTCCCTCACCCTTGCCACCCTTATCCAAACCATCACCAAATCCTATTGATACTACTCCTGAATGGCTCTAGAATCCATCTTCTTCTCTCAATTTCTGCTGTCATTACTCCGGTCTCATAATATGCCTAAATTATTAAATTAAGTTCCTAACTGGTATTCTTGAATCCATTCTGGCCTACTTAAATCTATTCGTTACACCGAAACCAGGGTGTATTAGTCAGAGTTCTCCGGTGAAATATAAACAGTAGGATAGGAAATATATTATTAGAATGAATATATATATATTCATATATATGTATTCATATATATATATATATGGAGAGAGAGAGATTGAGATTCATGTTAAGGAATTGGCTCACGAGGTAATAGTAGGGGCTGGCAAGTTTGAAATCTATAGGCCTGATCAGCAAACTGGAAATTCAGGTAAGAGTTTACATTGTAGTTTTGAGTTCTAAATCTATAGGATGGCCCAGGCTACAAACTCAAGCAGGGTTTCTATGTTGAAGTCTTGAGGCATGATTCCTTCCTTCTTCCTTGGAAAATTTCAGTCCTTGCTCTTAAGGCCTTCGAATGAATGCTTGGGGCCACCCATATCATGGAAGGTAATCTACTTTACTTAAAGTCATTGACTATAAATGTTAATCATACCCACAAATACCTTCACAGCACATCTATACTACTGTTTGCCAAACAACTGGGCACCATAGCCTAGCCAGGTTGGCACATAAAGTTAACCATCATGCAGGATGACAGCTCTAAGTCTCTGTTTTCTTATAGGTATAATGAGAACAAAAAATAGTATCTATCTCATAGGGCCATTTTGTGTGTAAATGAGTTAATACATATAAAACACCCAGAACAATGCTCAGCACATAGCATGCACTGAATAAATGCTAACCACTATAATTATTAGTATTAGATTATTAATCTGATCCTATCAATCACCTGCATAAATCATTTCAGTCACCTCCCATTGCTTTTTTTTTTTATTATTTCAGCATATTATGGGGGCTTCCACTGCTTTTGACCTCACCCACCAGGCTTCTGTCTATGCAGGTTCTCACTTTCTCTATTGGAGCCCACTGGGCTTCTTGCATACCCTGGTGCTCACCATTTCTCCTCTGTTGCAAGACCTACCTTTACACATAGTGTTCCTTCTGCCTTAATGTGCTTTTCTCCCTGCTTCACTTAATTAGTGCCTCTTATTAAGTCTTCAAGTCTCCTTCAATTGTGAAAATCTTTCCTGACTTCTTTTATGAGGTCACTGCTCTTCTAAGCTCTCAGAGGCTATGTGTCACTCCTTAATTCTTGTCATTGTTGGCAACTGACTGCGTGTGTGTACTTGTTTTATGTCTGTTTCCATAACTAGACTCTAAACACCATGAAGGAAGGGACTATGATTCTGTCACTTATCCCAGTATTCCCTGGGTTGCTAAGTGTATCTGTGATAAACATATAAACATTTCATATGTCTCTGCATGAGGCATTTGCCCCCACATGGCAACAACTTACAAAGAATTGCAGAGAACAAGAGAGGTCCAGCTACTGTATACACTCACAATGACCACCCCACAGCTAGAAAAAAATAAAAGAAAAAGACAAGCCAAGTCCATAATTTGCAGCTGTACTCAGAATAAAAGAGCCAGATAATGATTTATAAGGACATAAAAACAATATAAGGCCATACAGAGTCATGATCAAGGACCTCAAATCCTTTGACAATGTTTGTGTACTTATAAAAATATTGTTGCATAAAATTTGTGCTCAGTATATACGTACTAAATGAAGAAATGAACCATGAATCTCTACCTGGAGCATTTGTCTGCTCACATGCCAGTGTCCTCATGGAGCGTCCTCATGGAGCTTATATTATTGGGACTACTAATGTTTCCCAACTGCTTTTTTCCTTAGGATGGAGAAGGATCTGTCTCTCAAGGAGAAATCTGTGAATTATTTGTGCCTGAGGTGTTTAGATGGACAAACTCTAAATTGTAGAACCATCTGTAACACTCTACCCCACTTTTATTTCTTCCATAAACCATGTTTAATTATTAATATTCAACTCAATCTCCTAGGAGGGCCTTCTCCAGTCTAATATCTCTGTGATCAGACTCAGGAATTTGCATTTTAATTAGTTCCCCATGTGACTGTTAAGTGCACTATGTTTGAGAACCACTCCTTTGATTCTTGAATCTGGCCGTGCCACAGAATCACTGGGGAGTCTATCCAAATGGAGACTCGTGCTCCACCTCAGCCCTGGTCAATCACAATCTCTAGGAACAAGACCCAGGGTGTCCATTTTAAACTTTTTTTGCTAGAACTCAATGTAATTTTTAAATTTGAGGGATTCCCTTTGTTTCTGGGAATTTCTCCACCATTTTTACTTCAAATATTGCCTCTCCTCCGTTCTCTCTTTTTTTTTTTTTTCTCGTGAAAGCATGTTAGACTTGTATTGGAGATTCCTTTCCCTGCGCCATCATGTCTCCTAAATGTTCTTCCATATTTTCCATGTCTTCATTCCTGTGGATTCTCACAATTTCCCCCAGATCATCTACCAATTTACTAAGTCTCTTGTCAGCTATATCTAGCCCAAGGTTTTACACACATAGCTTTCAATTATCGTAGTTTTTATTTCACATTTTTACTTGGTTCTTTTTCATGACCAAGACTTATGCCTTCTGCTTTTTATCTCTATACCTTGCACCTCACATGGTTTCCTCCCTAGACAATGCCGCTTATCAACCTCAGCTGTGTGCACTGGAGTGACTTCCGTCTTGTATACCTGTCATAAAACATTACATTAATAATGTATTGTATATCTGTCTCTCTCACAAGACAAAAGCTTCCAAAGGAAAGGAATTATGCTTTATTTATCTTACCTTCATTTACCCAGCATCTGGCTTCAAGCCTGGCACGTAGGACATACTCAGTAAATGTTTGTTGAACTGAACTAAATTATTGAGAATCTCAGAAATACAAGATCTTTCTAATGAGCTGTATTCACTCTTAAAATTTTATCTGCTTTGGAAAGTTTAACCTGGTGGGAAAAACATGCAAAATCTTAGACTAAAAAGTTTTTCAGTAGATTACGTGCTTGGAAAAAAGGGATCAGTCCAACAGAAATGTTCAGCACTTGTTAAATGCCTACTTGGCTTTCCCAGGTTAAATATCACTTATAGTATGATTTTCCTTATCTAATTTATAGGTGCTTCCCCATTTACTCTGTCGTAGAAGACAGCAATAAAAGTCCCATAAAAAAATAAAGAGTGCTATTGAGAAAAGTAATTTAAAAGTGACTAGGTACAGTATTTTCTCTCCCTAAAAGTATGTAAGAGTGATGCCAGTTTTGAATAGAAAGAATAAACAGAAACAATACAAATGATCAAAGCCTAGCTATTAACTATGCTTCCCATTAAGCCTTTTCAAATAACAAAGCAAGATTCTTTCTTTTCATATATTAGAATAATGGAATACTTCAAGATCCCATAAGATTTTGCCCCCATGGTGGAAGAAAATTAGGTTAGCCAGCAAAGATCCTTGAGATATTTTATGCCACAAATCTGACAAGTTTTCTTTTTCTTTTATGGAGAATATGTATGTGTGTTAAGTATACACAGGGATTAGCAAGGGATTTAAAGCATTTAAGAAGCATGGGTTTTTTTAAACATCTTTGATTACTTTTAAGATAAGAAAAATAAATTATAATTTTGAAGCTTAAAAAAAGATTTTCTACAATTATTTTTTTTTATTGTCCATGTTCCACGCCTCACTTTGAACATTTGAGGCTCGAAGCACTCAAAGCATGAGTTAATTCATCCATATGTAAACCTGAAGTGGTTTTAAAAAGTTCCAGTTGGCATTTGGAAAAAGTGAACATCAAGGCACTTGCCTCAGGTTACCCTGTTGTTGATGGAGTTAGGGAAAGGACTTAGAATTTTCCTGCTAGATTTCTTTGAAGCTTATGAAAGTCATTGAAATAACTTTGAACAATACAGTATGTGTGAAGACAGGTATTTTTTTTTTTTTTTAGCTGTTTTGACCTACAAGGAGTTTCAAGGGAGTTGTGGGTGGGAAATAAGAATCAGAAGGACTGATAAGAATAAGATAAAAATAAGAATCAGAAATAAGAATCAGAACCCTTCCACAGAGGGGTTTTTCTCCAACTCAGAGGGAGGGAGTGCTGCAGCTTTGAATTACCTGGTACAGTTTGGTATTTTGATTATTATCTCTTCACATTTACCCTAAGAAAGGAAGCTGATATACTCCACAAATTCCTTAACTGTGCTGCAATATTTATAATTTCCAAAACCTGCAATTCCTATGCATCAACTAATCTCTCTCCAAAGCCGATATTGGCCTTCTACAGAAAAATGGCAGACATGTTACATGGACCAGGTTCCCATGGAAACCTCCACCATCGGCAACAATCTGGAGTTTCTGCTGTGCCAACTTCCCCAACACACAGTCAGGCTTGCCTAAGCGCCCTCATGTATACAAGGACACACATGCCCACAAGGACATTCATACTGCCTTTGTGGCCCGCACCTGGCTCTTGTCTACAGATATCCTCCAGTTGACCTTTACAGTACACATCAGAACCAACAAGAAAGCCTAAAAAACAGATTACAGTCCCACACCCAAATTCTAATTGAGTAGGATTAGAGAGAATCTTGAGCATAAGTATTCTTAAAAAGCTCCTCAGATGAATCTGATGTGCAGATGTGAGGCTGTAGAAAAAGAAGGAAGCCTTAAAACCCCCTTTTCACAAGAGTAGTTGAAGGAAAGAGGCTCATCACTGAATTTGCTTGTCTGACAGTAATAATCTCCTCTGTATCTCTTTTCTAACAGCCAGTGGATATTTATCAAAATTAACCTATTTCTTAGGCTAATGCATAGTGTGATGTCTGCTTGATAACCCAGGCCTGGCTCTGTCTGCCAGTAGGGTTTTGCATTTCCAAATAAAAGAATTGTAAGTCATAGTGACAGTAGTATAGACCTTTCCTTTATAAAAAAAAAAAAAAAAAAAAAGGAGGAAGGCTCTATGTCAGACATAAAAGGAAAGCCTAATTTAGAAATCTGCGCTAGAAACTGCCCTACCAGAATCATATATTAAGATCTGAGGTGGCTTCTAAATGTCTTCCTCTTTGGGATCAATATACCTGGTTGACAACAAAAACAAAAAGTAAATATTTTGGGGAAATGGGAATGAAATTTGTAATTAAAAGATAGAGAGTTTCAGTTTATTTAGAAAAGGCAAGTATTGTAATCATTGTACTACCATGATTACTACTTCAAGAAAGGTCTTCCACACCACAGCCAGGAAGTAGAAGCAACATATGTATACATCGATGGGTGAATGAATAAACCAAATATCACCTACACATACCATAGGATATTATTCAGCCTTAAAAAGGAAGGAAATTCTGACACATGCTACCACATGCATGAACCCCGAGGACTTTATTCTAAGTGAATAAGCCAACCACAAAAAGATAAATACTGTATGATTCCACTTATATGTGGTACCTATAGTAGTCAAATTCATAGATATAGAAAGTAAAATTGTAGTTGCTGGGGGCTGGAAAGAGGGGCAAATGGGAAGTGGTTGTCATAATGGGTATTAGACAGTTTTGCAAGATGAAAAAGTTGTGGAAATTGGTTGCACAACAATGTGCCTGTACTTAACACTACTGAACTGTACACTTAGAATCGATTAAGATGGTAAATTTTGTGTTATGTGTTTTGTACCACAATTAAAAAGAAAAAAGAGGAAATGTCTTCCAGCTGAAAAGTCAAGTTCATTTGTGAGTCAGAGTAATTGGCATTGTCAGTTTGGATAAGGCATTATAGAGTTGAAATTAGAGCATGTAGAAGTCAGTTTCAACTTTGACACATGATATTTGAGCAAAATTAGGGAGTACATTATTCATCTATTCTTTCCTTTAGACAGTTAAAAAGTATTTACTTGTTGTACATCTTGTGGAACAAGCTTTAGTTTCACAGAAGCTTGGCTGATCCTGGGTCAGTCCCACTGTTATCTAGAGGAGATCAGATTCAATGCAGGGTCCCAAGGATGAGTTTCTGGGTACAGAACATTTCCGTATCTGAGTAGTCTTCTGTCAGGCCAGTGTTGCTCCCACTATTGCAAAGGACGACCCGGAAGCTCAAGTCCAAACCAGACTGGTCAAATATGGCTCCTGTGGGTTTTCTGGGTCAGGACTATAGCAAGCAACTCACCAGTTATCTAAGCTGGGAAATGTTTAACCTTTTCTTGATGAACGACTCATATGATTATCCTCAAATCTTACAATCTGAGACTCTGGGAAGTTTTGACACCATACATCACTAGCAAGAGATGAGGCAAGTGGTTTTAAGCCAAGTCCACACATTCCCCTCCCTACCTGTTATCCTTGCATATCTCAGAGATGAGGGTGTGTTGATGGGAACAGGCTTAGAGGTCTACCAGACAGAACATTGAGATTTGCTTAAAGATCCCTGCTTAGCAGTTCAGATTCATGTGCTACCTTTTCAGTGCTAGATTTGTAAGGCAATTAGAGAAGGCACCTTGCTAGAGAGTGAATTAAAAAGAGAGACAGACCTTTGAGTCCAAGAAGACCAAGGAATAATCTGTATTTGCTGACTTGTTTTATAGCAAGGACATTTGTTTAGACTTGTTAAAATATGCAATCTGAAACTTACTAATGTCTCCATAGTAAAAGTTCACATCACCGCCACACCTTCCCTCCCTCTCTGACTCTTTACATGCTATTCACAAGTGCCAAGTGCTTCTTCTCCTGGATTGTGCCTCTGCCATTCCACCTCACATACATAAAACCCAATTCACATACAATATCAGATTCTGAAATTTAACTTTTGTTCTAAGGACTACTAAAAATAACTATAGATATAAATCCAAATATTCTTCTCTCCCCACCTGTAAAATGTGCTTTCATGACATGAACAAAAAACCTTCTCTAAATAGTGGTGAAGAAAAAGACAACAATGTGTATATATAACTAACAAAAAAAAAATCACAGCTGGAATGTTGAGTATGAGAAATGAAACTTGATTTAGGCTGCAAATCCTGTTTAATGTTTAGGCCATTTCCTCAAGTGCTAAATTATGAATACTTCCCCAGAGCAGGACTGACACCTTTTAGTAAAGAAGTTTTCAGGTGTGGCAAACCATTGTATCTCTCCCATCACCTTTAAAGGTTCAGGGTGTTGGTTTGCCCCAGTGATTAAGGACAGGAGCTGCAAGAAAGCTGAAGGGACAGATTCAGCTAACAATTGTCGGACTCTAAGGTTTTAGCTCAGAAAAGCAAGGGGCAATTTTGTTTCAGTGTTGGAAACATGATTTTCTTGTCATTAAATGGACACAGGCTACAATGTCACCCATACTAGATAAAATATCTTCAGTACACATATAGAAAATGGCATAAATGTGAACGGAATTGAGGAGGGACTGCAAAATATGTTTGCAATGAGACCCCCAAAGTGACCTTGCCTTGTAGCTCTTGGGCAAATGAACTTAAAGGTAGTTCTGCTTTGATCATTAGGGTGTATCTATAGTTGTTGAGACTGTATGTTTGTAATTTATTTGAAAATCAACTCCTTTCTTTGCTTTGTGCCTACAGCACACTGAGGAACTTGGTTTCTCTAACTAAAGGACACTCTTGGAGCCATTTTACAATATGGTGTCCCCTTTATTACAGTTGATAGTTGGGAAGGAACTGAGAAGAGGAAAATCAAGAAAAGAGAACTTTTAGAGTAGCAACCATAATTGAACTGTGGAACACTCTCTGAGGCTCTTGATAAAAGCAGTTGATCTCAGTATATGCAGAGTCTATATCATCGGTTCTGTGGCTCAGTAATACTAAGTGGTTGTGACTTCCTCAAGGAAGAAAACACCTGCTTCATTGACTTATTCTAACACTTATATGGCCCAGTTAGTTTGATAGTCAAGTGAATATTAACTTTTGAGTACAAATGAAAAAAAAAAAAAAAGGAAAACCACATCTTAAGCTAGAAGCCAAGTTCAATGCTTTAATTTCTGGTAATTTCTTCATTATGTGTTTAAATGTTCTTAGTTAAATTAACTGTCAATGATTGCTTCCAATGACCTGATAGGAAATTTTAAATTTTCTTAAAGGAAAAGTTAAGATTCTTGCCCCTATGAAAATATTTTTGTTTCCAGACACAAAATAGGTTAAACCAATTGAAAAGTTAAAGAATTGACAAATTACTCATTTAATTGTAGCTATATAATATGCAACTTTCAATTACTGTACAGCTGTGTGCTCAGATGATTCATTGCCAAGAACTGTCTCAGAAGTTCTACTTATAAAGAATGAAGATTCTAAAATAATGTCAGTAACACTATAACACTATTAACTAATATCATGCCACTCACCAATTTCCAAAACACTCACCCACACACTGTCTCACTTTTCGCACAGGAAATGCATTTTAATATGAGATCGGGTCCCTTTCACTTTAAACCTAGATATTTCTGCTGTAAAATTGTTTCAACTCTGCCGTAAGAAATGTGCAGTTTTTTAAACATTGTATTTTATGAGAAAATAATACATATCCCAGAAAACTTCCCACTTTGCTGCTTTCTCTAATTTCTCCTGGACAGGGTACAAAGCTCTTTCATGCTGTCCAAGCGTTACTTCTCCTGTTATGGTAATTTTCCTTTCCTCTACTTGGATTTTTTTACCATTCGTTACGGTGTTGTAAGGCCAGCTCCTGTACCTTCCTGAGCCTGTATGCTACGTAATTTCATGGCTTTCGGGGCAGAGTGAAGTCTGTGAAGGAGAAGAATATTTATTGGGAAGGTTAATTTAATTAGGTTCTGTTTACTACACCAAAAAATCCTTAAAATGATTAAAGTTCCTTGGTGCTTCAAGATCTCCATTTTCCAGTCCTTAAACACGTGCCATTGCTTTATGATTCAAGATAAATCACAGATGGCCAATAGCTGCTCGTTTTCTTCCAGAAGGCAGCCAGAGTCAGGTGCAAAGGGAGTGCCGGGTGCAGAGGAAAAAAATCAGTATCTGCCCAATTACAAAGTCATTGCAGAGAAAAAAGCCCTTCATTATTTTGTAATCATGTTAGAGGAGCTCAGCAGCACTTTCACTGAGCAGGTATGGGAGTTCTTTTTCACCACTCGTAAATTTTTGCTCTCTGGTTTCTCTTCTCTGCCACCCACGTCACTTCTTACAGCCGTTTGCCAACAGTGCCAACACCTCTGGAGGTGGGACTGAGAAACTGAAATTGCTTCATCTATAGCTTTGGCCCTTTGGGTGCTCTCTGTCCCCAGGGAGAATTGGACTGGCAAACAGCTTCCTACCATGCTCTGTTAGGTGTGACAATATATTTCTCTTTCTGTTCTCAGGGTGTGATTTGAGATTCTAAGACCAAGAAGCAGATTTAGTTTTAGCAGGTACTGGCTACATTTTCTTTTTGCATGACCTGCTTGAGTGCTCAGTTTTGTTCTTTGCTGTGCTCAGCCAGTAATATGAAAATTTATGTATTGCACTATAGATTCTTTCCTTCTCATGAAATTCTGATTATCAGCCTGATTAATGTTTACTGAGTAAGAAAGATGAGATAGCATTGCACAAAGAAAAGAATGTGAAAGCAGAAGCCCCTTAATCTCAGAAATGGGCTTTTTTGACATTAGAATACAGCATATAGCAGAATGCCCTATGAAAGCAAGTTTGCTGGTAGACACTGATCCAGCTTATTCTTTCAAATTAGCAAGATCTCAATTGCTTAGACTTTCTGTCAGATGCACCCCAATATATGCTAGAGTGACCTGTGCCTGGTCCGCCCTGGCTCTCTGTATAAAGACAGCTTTAAGGGAAGGCTGCCTGCCTAACGTCCTGCTACTTCTGATGCTGGGACCTTAGACTTGAGGGATCTCAGGTACCACTCTAGGTTCCAACCATATAGCATCCCATTGCCCTACAGCTCATATGGCTAAGGAGCAGGGTAATATTGGGGGTAGGGGGCGGGCAGGGGACTGAGATGAGGAGTTAGAAAACCAGGCTCTCAGTCCTGCCTCTTGCAGCTTTATTAGCTGTGAATTTGGGCAAATCATTTTATTTTTCTCTGCTTCTACTTCTACATCTCCAAAATGCTAGGGCTGGACAATTTGGCCTCTAAAAGTGCATCCAATTCTATGTCATCTAACATTCGATGGTTCTATCTGACTCTAATTCATACCAAGTGGTCAAGCCCATGGCTTTAAGACTTCATGGTCAGAAGTTAGACACTGCTCCCACTTGCTTTAGAAATGGATTCATAGAATCTGAAATGTCTTCTTATTTAAACTCCCCACAATGTAGGACACTGGGTAGCACATTGAGTATGCAAAACATAGTGATGGAGACACAGTCTGCAGACAGGCTGTGTGGATTTGAATTGGGACTCATCATTTCACTTTGGGCAAGTTAATTAAACCTTTCTGTGTCTCAGCATTTGCACCTAAAATGGGATTAATAATAGTCCTGCTTCTCTGAGGTTTTATAAAAATGAAATGAGCTAGTGCAGATAAAGTTCTCAGAACCATGCCTGTCATATTGTAGGTGGTCAATAACTGTTAGCTTCCCTCTGGAACATTCCCAAGAATCGCCTGTATATGACATGCAGGGGAGGAGAGCATATTGTATTTTAGGGCAAAACATTCTAATTTTTGGACAACTCTATTATTAGAAAGTTCTACTTTATCATTGGAATTCTTTCCAAATGCAACATTATCTCTTTATCTTGTATTAATTTCAGTTTCTCTTAAACAAACGCTTATCAGGCATTCTGGAAAGCAGAACATCTGCTGGCAAACTCCGCTTCTGTCTCTAATAATTATTTATCCCACAGATGGAAAGAACTGAGACTTGGCTCCAACCATGGGCAGATTCTTCCCCTGCGGTGATTAGGTTGTTTGTTTAATTACTGGGAATTCATTTTCTTTTTATTAGAAATCCCAAACCTTTTGGATTTGGCGAGTAATTAAAATGTATTTCTATAGCATTTTGTAACAGAAAACAAGGTAAGCTGGGACTCAGATGGGACAGAGACCGCAGAGAACTGGAAAACACCGGCTCTGATTTCCAAGATCTGACTCTCTTGGCCATTAAGCATCAAGCGGTGTTCACGTGGGGCGAGGTTCTTGGTCACGGTTATGATGAATCCCAAAGGTTTGTGTATCAACTAGCACCCTGTGACCTTAGCAAAAGAAATAAAACTAAGCTACATTTGCCTTTTTGATTGTTTTCCCTTCAAGGCATTTTGTAAGGAAGATTCGTCTGATGCATTCTTTGTCACTTCAGATGACTCAACAGGATGATCACAATCACCACAATCAATTCAGGACCCTCTGAGAGTCACTAAGGGGAAAGAACAACACCTGGCACAGATTGCCCTTAGCTGGGCTCATCAAATCTTTCCTTTATCTGTAGGTTCTCTAGAGGCATCACGGCAACCCATGCAATAAATGCCTCCCCATCACACGGCAAAGCTACTCTGCTTTAGCCAAGCCTGTCACATTGTCTTTCTAGGTTACCTTTAAGTAACTCTAAAAATTAATAGTTCTATTGATCAGTGAAGACTCATGTTGCCATTGAAAAGAAAGTCAGCATCTGGAATCAAAAGACCTGATTTAAGTCCATTTAGCTATCTACTTACTGTACAGCCAGGAGTAGGTGCACTTGAACCCTCCGGCAGCTCCGCTTTCTCATTTGCACAGCGGATGCTAACACGGCGACAGTTCGGTTGCACCAGCAAGCAGTGGCTGCTGGGAGTCAAGGATTGCAAAGCCAGGGCTGGAACACAGGGCGAAAGAATCCCTAAATCAAAGGCCTGCCATGGACTGGGAAGGCGCATACGTGGCACATATTTGGCATCCCTAGACTTTAAAATATTCTCCTGAAGGTATTATAAATATAAAACAAAATAAAACATGGGAAATTGATTTTTAAGTCAAGTGGTATCCAAATGCTACTATCCTTTTTATTAGTTTCATTACTAGTGAAGGACTATTAGAAGAGAACTGCAAGGAGGAACCTACTTGTACTTCCTGTATTCAAACCAAATCTCTTGTTCATCTGGTAGTGAGCATTTTATCAGTGGCCTCCTGAAGGTAAAAGCCCTGTCTTTGTTATGTGTGCTCTCTAAGTGCGGGAGGGTGGGATGGACACAGTAGAATTCAGACAAAGTGGGAGGAAGCTCTGCCCTGGCAGGCTCAAGAGAGAACTGCTGTGGGGAGCAAGAGGCCAGGCCTCAGCCACCGAATCTGCCTTGGCACCAGCCAGCTCTGCAGGGATTGGATCAAGGCTATTTGCGCGTCTGTTTGTAGGACATCAGGTTAAGTTTTGTCTACTCATACAAAATGAGAAGGAGATCGATGCAGTCGTGCAGAAAACTTCATTGAAAAAAAGAAAGAAAAAAAGACAAAAGTCTTGCTATCGATTAAGTACAAATTTTAATTTCTGTGAAGTATGACAAGGACATCCTTAGAAAAGATAGTTTAGTGTTTTACTGAAGAGTTGACACTTTCCCTTATGTGTTTCAAGGAATAATGATAAAAACAGAAAGATATAACTACTATTTTGCAAGCACAGTGCTAGGTGCTGTCATTTCTATGTTATGTCATTGGATCCCCACAATAGTTCTATGAAGTGGGATCTAAGGCTCAGAAATATCATGTGCCTGGCCCAGTTTCTCATGGCCAGTGAGTGACAAATCCCAGCCTCAGAACCAACGCCACGAGTCAAAGTGTGTGGAAATACCCAGAAATTTCAAACAGTACTGGCAACTTTGTGTTGAAACTCGTCTATAAATAGTTCCTTGGTTATTTCTAATTCTCTTTGACTTGGTATAATGCAAGCCATTCAGCAATATGATACAGATAGATATTTCCTTTTCAAAACATTGCACAAATACATGATTTCCTCCCTCTTTCCACCCTTTAGGAGAAGTAGGAAAAGAGCAAGGTAATAGGAATTTACCTCCAAGCTATAAAGCCTTCCTATCCTTTCAGTAATCACCACGGAGAGTTCTAGTTACTAAGGAGACCGTAACAGACTCCATTAGATTCAAGTACAACACTCAGGTTGCCTTGCCAGTGAACACAAAAAAAGCAAAGGAAAATATTATTGTTGCTGAAATCATTTGATGTCTATGACTAATAAAAAAACATGTTGGCAAATTGAATTACTTGAAATGTCCAAAGGGCTTGGTTAAAGCTATGAATTAATAGCATACAGCAGTTCTGTCTGAAGAAAAGAAAAAAAAAGAAGACAAAGATGTTAAACTATTGTAAAATGTATCTGAGTAATCAAAAGGTCTCAACAGAAATTTTAGGCAACCAATTGAGGTTTTTAATCCAATTTTAATATAAATTTAATTTTCTCCACCCCTTTCCCTTATAACTAAATAATAAAGCTTGTATATTTTGAGTCACATTATCCTTGAATTCTAAGGGACCCACGGGGCTTCTTGGCCTTTTTATTCAACTTCTCACAAATACCAGAGTTGGCTTTACAGTGTCCCTGACACCTGTGCCAGCCCTAGAGGTGCCTGTTCACTCGAGTGCTGTCCCCTTGGGGGGCTGGAAAAAGCCAGAGGCACAAAGAGCGGGGCAGCCAGACCCCCAGCGACCTGCTGACCTGGGTCCTGGGCTACTGAGGGCCTGCCTGAGGGTGTCCCTCCAGTCTCCACTGGAGCATTCCCCGAGCAGGTCTCTGCCAGGGCCCTCCCATCTTGCTGTGGACGCAGCTCTGACTGTCGGAGGCTGCTTCCTCGTGTTGTGCCAAACGCTGCCTCTTGTGTTTTCTGCCCATTGTTCTTCATGGTCTCTTTAGAACAGTGCCGTTTGACTCAACTTCCTCTCCTCTTGAATAGTCCCTTAGATGACTCAAGTCAACTGTCGTGACTGTCTTGTGTACTGTACTGTCTTCTCCAAATTAAATACCCTCAATTTCTTTCTCAGATCATCAGGTAAATATACGAATATTATAACAATAAGAAGAGGTAGACCACATAATCACCATAAGAGAAATAAGAGTTAAATATTTTAACTGACAATGTTAACTGATACTAAGCAGCACTGTGTGTACACGCCAAGTCCTTGCATTCTATCTGCCAGGTCGTCCATCAAAATGGAAATGTGTTGGTAGGACTTTTTCTTAGTGACAGACACCAGGCCAGCTCCTAGTGACCGTCCATCAATTCTCACCGAGCTACATTTATTTTTTCTTTCATTTAGTTACTATCAGTGCATAACTTGAGAAAAGTTTCTAGAAAAATACATATCTACATATGAATGGTTGTGACACAGTCTGGAATTCGAATACCATCTGTTGAGAATTAAGGGAAGGGCGATGTAAGGAAACTAATTCTTCAGTTCTTTCTTTACCCAAGCTCTTACAATAAAAAATTTCAAACATACAGAAAAGTTGAAATAATTTTATAGTGAACACTAGACGCCACCGTGAACATTTTGCTATCTTCGATTTATCACTTATCTATTCATTTCTCTATCCATCCATCAACCCGTCTTACTTTTTTACGCATTTCAGTGCAATTTGCTCTCATCAGTACACTTAATCCTTAGCAGTTCAGCATGCATATCATCATTAGCTCTTTTCTGGTGTCTTTAATTAGCACTCTCTTCTAGATCCCTCTTGCCATACTTTCCTTCATTGGCTCCACTTTCTCAATTTTCATTTCTGTGCCCTTCTTCCCACTTTATAGCTCCAAAGTTCTAAGTGGTAAAAGGAAAGCATAAAAATCTGAGCATGGAACAGTCTTGAAGTAGCATCAGGAAAGGTCACTGATGGCCACCCAGGGCCTCACAGGTGCTTTCACCACAGGCCTCGGACGGACAAGGTCCTCACTGAACAAGCTGAGCCAACCCAATAAAAGAGGAGGTGTACATCAGCATGACGACTTAATAATTTATCATTAGAAACAGCTGTCAAATACTCAACGTATTTTTTGATCAATCTCTCCCTGAACTAATCTACGTGGCAGGCCAAATTAGGAAGGTTTTCAGTGAATAGAGACTCAAAGGAAGGGAATTAGTTAGGGGATCTTAGTGGCCTGGAGGCAGAGACTTCATCAGCCTTAATGCTTCAACAACTGGCCAGCATGGCGCCTGACACCCAGGGATGCTTCGTAACTGTGAGTATGATGATGGAGTGAGTCCATGAATACTAACTAGCACTCTAGAACTGCCACGGAGACCAGGCACCCGTGCTGCGGCTCAGAGCACTTCTCACCTGGATTGTGTGGGGTGAACTCGGCCAGATTCTACTCCTCCACCTCCCTTTAAATAAATTCCATGACTACCATTCTTTTTTGGTCATTTTTATGCCATTAATCAAGCTTTAATGAAGTCCTGATCTTCCTGCTTTGGGCCTGGAAGAGAACCTGTCTTTAAAAATGGGACGTCTGTGTCTATTTGATCCCATCTTTGATAAACTGAATTTACTGGATTTACTCTTATAGAGGAGAGTCATTCTCTACTGCCCAAGTGTGCTCCCTTCAGAGGTGAGGGAAGAACACACTCTCCCTTGCTGAGCAAAACTATCCCTTCCCTCATCTCGAGATTTATGTCCAGTAAGAAATGTTAAGTCATTTGTTTTCTGGGCTTCCTAATCACTGGCCCACAAAGACTTGGCAAGGTGAGCTCTTCAGTGGAATGGCAGCTACACACCAGTGCAAATACAGCCCTTGTCATAATAGACAGCTTCTCCAAAGTTGCAGATAAATCCAATTTTGATAAATCAAAGACACTTTAAAATTCATAAAAGGAATTTTCTAGTCGTAAAGTCTCAAGGTGCATCCTTTGGTTATGTAACAACGTCCTAATGTAGCTCTCCCAAATGTTTAGATCTCATAAATCAGATTATTTTATAGTAAGCCATTCCTGTCCTCTACTGCTTAAAAACTCATTCTTACTCTTGACACTTTCCCTATATAGATACCATAGTAAATGTCTATAAATACCAACATTTTGTGGCACATCATACACTTTAGAGTTTATTTGAATGCAAACCATCATGGTTTGGGGGGAAATGACTCAGAATCAAGGCTCTATTTCACATGAGTCTACTTACAGATTGTATAAAAACCCTGATACTTTTAGACATTAGCACCTGAGTGGTAAATGCCAACTGGCAACTAGAGTTCTCTAATTGCCTTTATTATAAGCAACCAATCCACAGGGTCTCGATTAAAAATGCTTTGAGAGGGTAGAAGATACTGTGAAGTAGAGGGTTGGCTTTTATTGCTGGGGCTTCACATGCTCTGACAAGAGCGCATACACTCTGCTACACAGACCACGAATAGGACTCCGTCTAGGTGAACATCTCACTGGGGCTTCAGAGGAAGTGTTTGCTCTGACATCATTAATTCCTTTCGTTCCTTTGATGCATCTGTCCCTAGTGACGGAAACTCTTATTTTTTTAAGAAACTAAAGCACAAAAAGACAGTGAAAAAGCTGCAAACTGATTTGGTAACCGCTAAGCAAGAGGCTGCCTTCACAGTCCTGGAACTCAGTGAGAAGATAAAGACTCTCTGTGAAGGGAAGCCAGCCCCTAGAGGTCAGTATTACCATGTGACAGTTGCACCCTGGCCCACCATCCTGGGTGATGCACATATACATAGTTGTATTGGCAATAAAGCGTAAATGGAGGCCACAGTGCCGGCAGCCTGGTGGCTCAGCAGCACCCTGGCCCGGCCTGACCTCCACTTGGCATGAACAGAGACAGCCCGTGAGCTGCTAACTCTGAGCTGGATTCGCTCTCACCTTAAAAGAGGCAGAGAGTGAGTAAGTGGTTCTTTAAGGGAAAATCTCTGAGGCTTAGAGCTCCACTGAAATAGATCTGAGAAGTGTCATTTAACAAGCTGGGTGGCGGTGGGGACGGGCAGGGCCTGGGAAGGAAGGCTGGTGCCCGCAGAGACAGAGATGGAGCTCTGGAGTAAAGCACAGGCTGGTAAACTAGACATGAGAAGGGAAGTGATTCTTTTTTTTTTCCAGTAGGTGAATGAATCAGAAACCAGAAGGGAATGCTGTTTGGGGATGAAATCTGGGTAGTTCAGAAAATTTTTGATAGCCACGTTGGTTTTGATTTTTAAAAAAGACTTCTCCAACTAAGAAACTATAAACACGTATTAGGAAAAAAACAAATCAAACCAAAACTTCAGATTGCCATCATTAGCGATCTGAGTTAACATTTAATAGAGTGCTACCACGTGCCCGGCGTTTTGCTAAGCATTCCATGCGTATTTAATTCTCAGAATAACCTCTGAGGTAAGTACACTTACGAATTCCACAAGAATAGGCAGAGGCTTAGAGATTTTAATTACCTCGGCCCAGGTTGGATCCCTGCAAGCAACACTTGGCTTCCAGAGCAGCAATTTGCCCTCCCCCAGGGTAGCTTTCCCAGCTTTGCAAGGCTGAGGACACTTCCTCTCTGCTAAGTAGCAGCAATATCCAACTCCGTTTCTGCCTGGTGGAGCGCCTGCAAAGCTGTGGTTCCCTGGGATAAATGTCTTCCTTTGATGTGTGCCACTCTTGCAAAGCCAGGAACATGCCATTGTTCTGACCCCAGCTTCCTTTATTACTCATAAGTAATTCTGGAAAAAGAGGAGCAACATGGAAACAAATGGAGAAGGAAACAAATGGCTTCAGAAAGGGAGACACTCCCAGCATCCTGACTACAGGGTAAAGCTTTTCACATGAATTTGGTTTTCATTTTCAATTTCGAATAGTGCTCTCCTGGGGTTCAAATGGCATATAGCACTGTCACCTGGCAACATACACAGGTCAACTGTTTTTTTCTCTTTCAACTAAACAACATAAAGACAGTTTATAAATTCACTTTTACCACCATGAAACCTAAAGAATAAAATCCATTAGAGGATATTACACATGTAGAAGTCTTTATGCTGAGGCATCACAGCCAGACTTTCGACTGGTTGCGTGACAAGAACCTGACAGAGAACACAGTGGAGAAAGTTTTCCAGTTCACTTGACAGAAGTCAACTTCTTGACTGCATTTTAAACCAGGTGCAAAAAATATTATTGCAAGATATCTAATTCTTGTTTCTTTCATTTTTTTACCAAAAAAAAATATTATTTGCTATGACACTTTTGTCTCTTGGATATTTTAATAAGTCAAAAATTACATAATACTAATGTACCAGGACTTTAAAGGTTTGGGAGAGGAAAAAAACATTAAATGCTGCCTTTCTGTCTTTGCTCATTTTTTCTCTATATTTCAGTTTTAAATGACAACAACAACAAAGAAAAAAAAGAAAAAAAAAAGACCAGTACAGAAAAAATAAGCCCTGATATATTTATGTACAGATACAGATTTAAAATTTAAATAAAGCCAGTCATCCTAAAGTCCACTGTAGATCAAAACAGTGGCCCCTTTTGGACCTACATGTTGCTTCTCGTATTTGGTGAAGAAACTGAGTCAGTGGACTGACATTTAGCACTAAGATCTTAAATCAAATATCTGTACATTCTTACTCTCCCCCAATCCCATACAGCCTCAGCCTGAATTCAGTAGCCCAGGAGACTGTCAAGGCCATTGTGGCTCCAAAGCAGTGTTACCTGGCATTTTCAGAGACCTTAGTCACTTTGCTCCACCTCTCAGTGCACTTCAGAATAAAATCTGAAAAGATGTCCAGGAACTTTAATACACAACGACCCCTGTTTAACCACAGAGCAATTAGGGCTGACCCGCCACTCCATGCACACGTATTTCTGGACCTAGAACACCTCCCCTCCCCTAGTTATCTTGTGTTATTTTATAAAATGTTTGTTTTTGTTTCTCAAACCTCTGTTTGCAAATGGCAGACGCCCCAGTCATAATAGCTTAAGGAGAAAGGGTGATTTATCGGCACATGTAAACAAACCAAGAGAGGACATGCTGTTAGCCTTCCAGTTTGGTGGAATCCAGTTCTCAGGTAGCATCGGGACACTCTGTGTCACTCATCTCTGCTTCTCTATGCATTGAGACTTCATTTTCTCAAGCTTGATGTCGGTAGAGACTGGAAAATTGGCCATAAGCAGCTATGGGCTGTCCTCCTTGTCATCTCTCCTCCAGCGGAAAAAAGAAAAGCATTTTTCCACTAGCTCCAGTTAGAAAAAGTACAAGAAAGAACTCTGTCCTGGCTTGGATTGAGTACCTGTCCCAGGACGTGAACCATTCTCTGTGGCCAGAGGAGAGGAACTGTGGTCGGACAAGCTTTGGTCGTGGCCTGTGACTAGACGTCAGGGCAAAGAGAAATAAGGGTAGGGAAGGAGAATGCTCTGGCGGGCAGCTCCCACCAAAAGCTCAGAGCTGGATTGGGAGAAAAACACTTCCTTAATGGGAGGGGTGTCCCATTACTGGAAAGAAGGATTGATGGACAAAACCAACATCTCCAACAGTCTCTCAGCTAGTGATCAGGTTAAAATGTAATGTAGTGCTTAATGAATCACCCATCCCATGGGTATTTGCACTTTAAAAGCAGATTCTTCTCAATGAACAAAAGACCTTCATGATCCAAGAAATAAAATTCCTACAGTATAATTTTGGATCTCATAATAGAGAGTGAACCATTTTGGAAAAGGAGCCTCTTCCAGCCTCCACCAAGTGATGTGTGGTTGCCTGCTCCGAAGGCCTGCCTGACTGGCACAATTCGCATTGCAAGAAGGTAAAAAGTGTTGATTCTAAGTGACATGTCACGTTACCTGGATTAATATTAAGCTACTTTTCTGTTATAGTTACAAACTGATTAGTGACATATTTCCAAATAAATTAGAACATCTTTTTATCAAAGTGTGTAATTTGTCCTTGTCCTTGCTAAACAGTCTGTAGGTTACCATTCAGGACTTCTGATCAGAGGGAAGTTCCAGAATATTTGGAGTATTTTAAGCATATTCATATTCAAATTGATAAAACAGTGGGCTACCAAACTTTTTAAAAAACATAAACACAGTAAACTATTTCACTGGCTATGTTCTTAAAATACTTCCAAGGAAATAAATGATTTAAGTGGATGGAAAGTTTAGCTGAAAAGAAAAACACCTTTCTTATAAAACTGGCACAGCAGGAAACGTACTTACAGCCTGAGTGTTGTTTGTTGATTTTACTTTGTGCAAATAATCACAACCCAAGGCAGGTTACTTCCCTCATTTCCACAGCTTGCATCTGAGGTGCTTACAGCTTTATTTAATGGCAGAGCTCAGTGAAATACCTATTGTACACCTTCAAAGCTTGAGTTCGCCTTTTGGTAAAACTCAGTATGCAGAAACCTAACTTTAAATTTCAAAACAATCTTTGCTTCCTTTCTCTTAGGAGGACAAAGCTACTTTTGCTAAAGGCCTTATTAACTATGTCCTGTTGGTGTGTGAGTAGTCACTTAGCTGATGAAAGGTCCTATATTTGACCAGAATATCAGGGACCTGGCTTGTATATTTCAAGGTAGCATACTTAAGGGAATGGACCCTTCTGGATCTTTTTCTTTTAATATCATTTAATTGTTTTCTGTTAATATGTACAGCTACCAAATAAGGTGTCTAGCTCCCACATACATGTTCCTGTTGTCCCAGTGAAAGTCCTGTCAACTCTAAAGTTTTGTCTTGGTTTTACTCCCAATAAGAAGACACTCCCCAGGTGATGCTGGAACATCCCAGGGTAGGCTCATCCTAAACTCAATGTCTGAATTCAGCCAGCCACACTTTTGAGGGGAAGCTTGTAATAGGATTGACATTTCAGTGTTTTTCAGTGACACAAGACTATTTCTAAACATTAGACAACTTATCCCATTAATTTTAAGAATCAAACTGGTGCTGTCCCATATTCTTGAGAAAGTCAGGAGACATATGTCTTCACCAACACCCCAGAGCCAGGTCTAACCAGCGTTTTAAATGATATCTTTTACCATGACGTGCACCGCCCCCTGGCACTCAGCCCAGCTCTGCTCTCTCTTACAGTATCCTTTTCACCTCTCCTCCTGCAAACTTCCTCAGGATCAAAGCTCTTGTTGCAGCTAGGAGTTAAGAAAATAGGGATGTGGAGGTGATGGAAATGTTTTAGAATTAGATATGGCAATGGTTGCACAACAAAGTTAATATAGTAAAACCACAGAACTGTACACTTTAAAACAGTTAACATGGTACATTTTATGCTATGTGAATTTTATCTCAATTAGAAAAAAAACCCACAGTGATTAAAACAATCCTCACTAACATGTAATGAATAACAACCCTGTCAAGTGCAAGTGCATTTTAAAGAAAGTGTACTGGGCCTAAATAAAACCTTGACTTGGTAGAATTCCAGGCATTTAAAGAGAGGTCATTTTAATCCTTATTGGATTAAGGCCAGTCTTGAATGGGCGCCCATTGTGTGTAGGTTGTTGGATAACGCCGCCCTTGCCTCTGCCCCTTCCCTCCGCCCGGCTCTTGCAGAGCTGTCATCCCTCAGACTAGGAACCCATTGCTTGACCAATAGTCCTATACCTTATTTCACCACTGAACACAGGTATTTATTTGACCAGCCTAACCTAGAGTTTCCTGAGATAGTAACAAAGCTGGTCTTGAGATCTCACCGTTTCAACTGCTGGGACTTTGCAAAAGCCCTGCTCGCCTCCCATGCTGTCAGACTGCGCAGGACTGTGCTGGATATTCAGTCAAAAGTGCAAACGGGGCTTTCACGCTCCCTGCTTCCCACTGCAGCCGGGTGCTGTTTGCTTGACAGAAAACGTCAAGAACTCACAGCAATTTCCCCCCGCCCAGGAATCATTATACCACCACTTGCAGAAAAGAATTTTCTTCAAAAGTACTACCACTGAATCTTCAGCCACAGAAACTACTTCAAGGTGGAATGTTTTACACTTAGACCAACAAACACCAGCAATTAACATCAGGGAAAAATGGGGGAGCACAGAAATGCTAAGTTCAATGTATGCTTTCTAAACACGACAAGATCCTAAGGAGTTTTTATATTTGCCACATAGAAATAGCTCATGTTTACCTTTTTAATCTCCAGGTCTCATTCAGAGACTGCCTCAGGTTGTCTCTTCCTTTGTCCACTGAAAATCTTTTCCTGAGCAACAGTCACTGTGCCCCCAGACCAGTCTCCTCACTGATTTCAAAGGTTCCCTCCAGGGTGAGCATCTGCTCCAGGAGTCCCTACAAAGCTTAGAGACCCCAAGAAATGCTACCTCTCCCAGCTGGAGGCTGCGCCCTAATTTGATAGGTACAAATTTACATAATTCTAATTTTCAAAAGAACACTTCAGAAACCTCTAGGCCTAAAAAGCACTGATGTAAGAACTAGGCATTGATCAGGACTTTGTTGATTGCAAGTGACAGAAACCAAAACAAAACTAGTCTAAGCAGAAAAGGAATCTGTTAACCCCTGAGGCTGGCAAGGAGGCTGAGCCCAGAGGTTCTGGACAGCTCCCTTGGCTCCTGTTTGCCTGTTGGCCCACGTGGGCTGCTGAGGACACCTACCAGGCCAGGGCCCCGGCTGCCCTGGGCTCACAGTCCATTGCCCGCCATGAACACCTTTTGGTTCTGCTGGCCCTGAACAACTTCCCCCTTCTTTCCGGAACAAAAGCATGATTTTCCTTTGGGAGGTACCCCCTCCTAGTCTCTGCAGTCTGTGTCCTTTTCCCCCTGGCCCAGGGGAAGGTTTGTGACTATTTGGGGCCAGTCACACTTGGTTTTTTCCAGGAACTTGAATCTCGAGCTGAGTTGAATGAGGGAGGACAGAAAGGTTAGAGCCGGTTCACCCTGGAGGTTGGCCCCTGGCCCTTGAGGAAATAGTCTATTAATATTTGGTGCCTATATTCCTAAGGTTGCCTTTATGAGGTCTGGTGGATAAGGTTTCCTTTCATCTTCTATCCTTCCCATAAATACTTTTTTTGGCTTATGGCGGTCAGCATCAGCTTATAGTACTGACAACCAAAGAGCCTTAATCCACACCCAACTCCAAGTAACAGAGCTGCTTTCTTGCTGTCCACACAGAAATCTCAGAGAAGGCATTTGTGTGGCCCTACTTGCATCACATGCTTTGTGGCAGAGACAATGGGGCTTTAGCATGGACCACACCTGGGCTATGTGCCAGAGGTCAAGGGCCAGAGAACGTTATTCGATAAAAGAAGATGGCAAAGCTTTCTGGACAGAATACAAAAGACAATCCTCATTGCTCCCTACAATCTGTTTTGGTTAAACCTTATAAACTTGGAGCAAAGAGCCATTCACTGTTTTGTCTTGTCAGAAAAGTATAAAATTTTTCTCTTTCTGGCCTTTTATTTTCAGACTGCATATTTAGGCCCTTCCTATTGTGAGATATTTGGAAATTTATTTATTTTATAATTAACACAGGGTAAGAAGATCCATTCTGAAATTTTTGGTTGGGATCCAGTATTTTCTAGCTACACCAGCTGTGGGAATTCAATGATGTCAAGGTCCCCTCCCTCCTTTGTTTGTAAGACTAATTTTGGAATTATACCATTATCAGGAAATGGAATTCCCTTCCTTCTGCCCATCCCTTAGGAATGGTCTTTAAAAAAAAAAAAGGTCAACCTGGCTTCTGTATCTGAAGGGGTGGGATGAAAGGGCAAGCACCAGCTAAGTGTTAGACAAGGCACATGGGGACTGGAGCTTGATCAATTTCCTACATTACTACGGAGACTGCTATGGTCACCAGGAGAGCATGTACTGTTTGAGAATGTAGTTAAATAACCCAGACTAGAGCCGAGTAGGAAGATGCTTCCTCCAGGAAGTGTGCAGAACAGTCTTGGGCACTCCTTTGTCAAACATCAGCAGGTGGACATTTATTTGTCAATATAAGCTGAATTGGAGACTTTGAGGTTGCAAACAATTGTCGGCCAGCTGTCAATACTGGTGCAGCTGTTCCTAGTATAAACCTTTTGTTGACAAAGTAGAAAAAGTGAATGGTATTCTCTCCTGCAGCTCCCCAGACGCCTCGCTATTATTTTATTTAGTGACTAGTGTTTCCTGATAGGAGTTTGAGGTTAGAGATTAGCTACATTGGTCATATGAATAAATTTGGAGGAAAGTATGGGTATTTTACGGGAGCTTGAGCTCATCAAATCAAATTTGGAAAATATGCACAGAACCAAATTCTGTTGGACAATTGGGAGCCTTCTGTTTGAAGGCACAGGAAAGGCACAGGATTTATTATTTATTTCTGGCCAGTGGGATAGTGACACACACACACACACACACACACACACACACACACACACACACACATCAGGTATATACCCTTATATGCATTGCGGAAGTCTGGACAAGTATGTTTTTAAAGATACACTGATTTGGAGCGAATTATCCTACTGTGCTTCTGAATAACTCAATCAAATAAAGCCACAATTTTAACATATTTTAGCATATAAGTAAAAAGAAATAAAGGAAAAATGTAAGAGGAATAGCATTGTTTCTGACTTGCTTAGTGTGCGGTTGGATCCTGGAGAGGTGCATTAACTCCTGCTGGCATAATAAACGAGGCCAGCAAGGCAGAAAACGTTACTAACCTTCTGCAGATGCTCTCCTAATCCCAGAAAGTGTGGTTGAGAATTCCCCGCCTTGATTTTCCAGTAAGACCTGGCAATCCTACCATGCCAAACCATCATCTGAATCTGGGCACGCCAGTAGAACATCCGTTCCACAAAGACGGTCAAGACAGGTTCCAGGGGCCACTTTTTTCTGTGGCCATTCCTAGTGAGTAAGGAAACAGCCCTATTTCTATTCTAGAGAATTTTGAATAGAATTTGGCAAACAAAGGAGGGAGGAGCCCTTGGCCACAAACTGAACTTATATTGTTATACAGTTGACCTTTGAACTGCGTGGGCCCACTTATATTCGGATTTCCTTCCACCTCTGCCACACCGGAGACAAGGAGACCAACCTCGCCTCTCCCTCCTCCTCAGCCTACTCAACATGAAGACCTTTACGATGATCTACTTTTCTACTTAACAAACACTTAATATATTTTCTCTTCCTTATGACTTTCTTAATAACATTTTCTTTTCTCTAGCTTCCTTTATTATAAGAATACAGTATATAACACACATACAAAATATGTGTTAATCAACTCTTTATGTCGTTAAGGCTTCTGGTCAACAGTAGGCTGTTAGTAGTTGCGTTCGGGGAGAGTCAGTTATATGTGGCTTTTCAACTATGAGGGAGGTCAGCATCCCTAACCCCCATGTTGTCCAAGGGTCAACTGTAAATTGATCAGTTTTAACTCAAAAAGGCAAGTTTCTGAGGCCAAGGAAATGAAAAGATGCAAAAGAGATAGCAGAGAGATACATGTGTGCCTCACAAACGGAAGAAAACAAGAATTCTTATGCATCCTCAAAGGCAGAACAAGTACTTATGAGACAGCTTGATAGGATAAAACTATAGAATCTCTATATTGCCTTAACTCTTAAAAAGTTCCTGATTTATAGGGCAACAGAGTGGCAAACTTTTTATGACATTGAGCTGTCTGTAATAAGAGTCTGATTTCAAGTCAATGTGTCATCCTCTAAGTTGACTCACAACACACCAACCTGTTTGACAAACAATCCCGTCCAGTCCCTTTCTCCCCACTGACCAGAAAAACAATCTTCAGGGTGAAGAGGTCTTCCTAACACTGGATGAGTGCGAAAACTCTGGTAAATTTCTTACAGAATGTAGATAATTTTCACTATGCTTCTATTTTATTTTTGTAAGGTAAGCCACAACCAGACACCATTTATTCATTTTCATTTTAAATTATATATAATGTTAATTAATTCATCTATAATTTGTATATTTTTTTACTATTTTTTAAAGATTAAGAGAAGCTTTAAAATGAGAACGTTTAAAATACATTTTTTTTAATTTTGAAAGTTTTGGGGTTTTTTTGTTTTCCTTTTTGAGACGGGATCTCACTGTATTGCCCAGGCTAGAGTGCAGTGGCACTATCATAACTCACTGCAACCTCAACCTCCTGGGCTCAAACGATCCACCTGCCTCAGCCTCCTGAGTGGCTGGAACTACAGGGGTATGCCTGTACACCACCACACCCCGCTAATTTTTCTATTTTTTCTAAAGTCAAGGTCTCACTATGTTGCTTGGGCTGGTTTCAAACTCCTGGCCTCAAGTGATCCTTCCACTTCAGACTCCCAAAGTGCTAGGATTACAGACTTGAGCCACTGTGCCCAGTCTATTTTCAAGTTTTAATATATCTACAGTGATCGTGTTATTAGAACTAAAGGTCAGGACACTATCTAAGTTCTGACATAAATTTACATTCTTATTCAAAAATATTTGAAATCAGGACCATGCTCCACAATTCTAAATATATTATCACTGTACTTATAGTTCAAATAGTATTGCATGAGAGAATAGAAATGCCGTATTTATTTAACTGATTTCATTTATGGATGTTAGCTGCTAAGTATCTTGGGGTCTTAGAAGCAAAGGTTAGTAGAATGTAATTAACTCTACAAATCCAAGAGAATGTCAATGACATTGAGGAAAATACACAGCTAACCACTCAGAAAGTGAGAATCAGTGCTTAGATATTATTAATTGTAGCAGAGGAAGAGAAAAATATTAGATCTAGACCTTGTATATTCCATCTATTTTGATGCTATAAGCAAAATTTTCAGATGCAAGGGGCTAATCTTTTCCTTTTGATAGCCATAACTTTTCCATATAAGTCCCAAGAGTCAATAATTGAATTTGAGAAAAGATGCCCTTCTTTTGAGGTTGCTTTTGATCTGATGCCAAAGGGAAGTAATTTATTTAGCCAAAGCTGTGGGTTCTAAACAGATATGTATGTGGAAATACTGGCAAACAAAATAAATTACCTTAATTTATTCATGGATAAGGCAGTATCTAGATGCTAAAAATTCACTTCAGAATAAATTCTTAAGGAAAAGGAAACTGGTTTGAGGTTTTCATTTTTCCTTCCCTGTGAGCACATGCTGCTGAACACTCTTAATTATGTTATATAAAAAAGCTTTGATCCTTTGAAAACATTCCTGAAGAAAACTGATAGCCTAGCAGTCTTTCATTGCATCAAGATCATCAGCTTTCCTTTTGGTTAATTTAATCTAAGGCAATAAATAAATACTCTTACCCTTTTTTCCCCTCTTTTTTAAATTTCAAAATATTAAGGGGGTATAAATGCTTTTGTCACATGGATACATTGTATAATGCTTAAGCCAGGGATTTTAGTGTGCCCGTCACCAGAATAGTGTTATTGTACCCAATGGGTAAGTTTTTCTCCCTTCCCCTCCCAACCTCTGCTCTTCTTGGTGTCCAATGTCCTTTATATCTCTTCGTGCACGTGTGTACCCATTGTTGGATAGACAGATATTGAATACACCTTAATGGGATTCTGCCTTAGTGTACTGTCGCTTAGTATGTTCATTAATCATGAGGTAATGGAGAGAGTTATTTAAAGCCACCCGAGTGGCAGATTCACCAGGGAACAGATGAGACTTTCAGTTTGCCAGTGATGTTCAAGGGATCACCAGCACAGCTACTGGCTCCCAGGTTAAAGAAGATTATCGAATCCTGGGATCAGTTTGCACTATCACTGATTCTTCTGCACTGTATTGTAATAAACTAGATCTTGATTTATCTCCAACTGTGTTATTTTATGAGTTTTCATTTTGCTATTTCAACTCATGTAGATGGCATACACAAATATTTAGAGGGCTTAAAATCTACAGCTTGATGTTCAAATCAGAGCTTTGTCACCAAATTGGCCAACCCTATAAAACTGAACTGAACATTCATTCCCAAGTCCTTTCTATTCTACTCTTTAAACTGCCTGGCTCCCTGCCCTCCTCAGTGCCCTGGCCTAGCACCTGGCCCTGGTATTGGCCATGCCTATGTCGTGAGCCACTTTGACACTCTCTGTCCTGTAAGAGTTCACTTCCTGAACCCTTCCTGACCTCCTCTGGTCAATAGTTTTATGATTATTTTTCTGGATCTAATATTCAAGGTGACTTTTCTGGTTCTCATTGCATTCCTTAATTAGTCGATACATCCCTTAATGTATCTTTGTTTCCAGATGCTTTAGGTAATATCCTTCCCAATTCTGGTCTAGCCGTTAGCATTCTCTCCTATGAGGCCTGATCCCACCAAGACACCTAAATCTCTTAGGAATTTCATCTGTACTCCTCTGGCCCAAGTCCACTGTTGCTTTCCTTCATCTAGATCTTCATTATCTAATCCCCAGTCCTTCACAAGTGGTCTTGTTGTTTCTTTTCTTTTTCTTTAACCAATTCATTGATTTATATTAAAGACAGATTAATTATGCAGGAAGGCAGTTTTGGTAATGTCACTTTCACAGTCAGAAATTCTTCAGTGGTTTCCCATTGCCTGGGAAATAAAGCTCATATACTTTAGCCTGACATGCAGGGCTCTCGATGAACTGGCCTCAACACATCTTTCTAGCTTTATTTCTTAAAACTTCCTTTCACACACTCATATTCCCTCTCTCCATCACTTGCCTGACAAGACATCTGATGGAAGCCCTCCATCTTGGTCCTCCACTCCTGCCTGATTGATGTCGCTGTGTTTACAGGATCTAGACCTCAGCCCAGCAAAGCAGCCCTGACTTTTTCCCAGGAGGCTGCTTACCGACTGTCCAAGACAACTCTCTGTCCCTCCTGACTCTCCGCAAGCCTCCCTTCCCTCCTCTACATGTACACCTGGGAATATGATCTCACATGTGACTCACTGAAAGTACACAAGCTCGAAGGTGGATTCTTATCTTTCCACTACCAAATCTAAATTCTTGCTTCACACCTTCACGTGTGTTCTCCTAATTGCTTTTTGTTGCAGAGAAGAAAGGGTCTGTCCTGCCACTCGTGCTCCTTCCCAGCTATGTCACTCAGTTACCTTATCTCACGCTTGCATCACCCGCTCCTCTTTATCAGCTCATCCCTGATGGCATAGGAACATGCGGGTATCTCATATCTCTGCAAAAACTTCCTCTGATGCCTCATCCCTCAGTCCCTTTGTCCCACTCTTACCTTAGAGTAAGGTAAACATTTTAAACAATTATCTCCACACTCCATCTTCACTTATTCACATCTCTCCCATTTGCTTTTTAATCCACCACAGTCTGGTTCTTCCCCCTACATTTAGACAATGGTATTCAGCTGAAAGTGCTGTAATCGAGGTCCCCAACAACCCTCATGCTGTCAGACCTAATGTAAACTTTTCTATGTTCATCTTACTTGAACTCATCTCATCATACAATATAGATGACCACTCCTTTCTTCTAGATACATCTCTATTCTTGGCCTGTGTCAAACCACATATCCTTGGATTTTCTTCTTCCTTATTTGTTACCTCTCTGTCTAACTTGCTGAATCCTAGTCTACAGAACCTCTAAAGATCTTTAGGACAGAGTCCAGCATCCTTGCCTTTTCCGTATCTTCAGTTTTTCCCTGGATTGTCTTATTCATTCTTGCAGCCCTAAATATCGCCTATGGTCTAATTTTCCCAAAATTGTATCACTAGTCTATTTCTCTCTCTCTCTTGAACTCTAGATTTATATATTTTTAGGTGAACTTTACATTTTCTCTTGTTTGTCTAACCTTCCACCCCATCCTTGCTTCAGACATGGTCATCCTCTATCTTCTCCCATCTCGCGCAATGACACCACCACCTACTTTGTTACTCAAGTTAAATAAATTGGTAAAAAGTAAGCGTTCAAATTGGGATAAGGGCAGTGAAGGAAATAAATGGAGTTCTATGATATAAAATAATAAGTTGGAGTCGAAGTGGAGAACATTTAATAAGGTAGGTCAGCAAAACCTCTTTAAGAAGATGACATTTCAACTAAAACAGAAAGTATGTGAATGAATCAGGCATATGGAGAGGCAGAGGAAGAGCATCCTCCAAAAGGAAATAGCAAGTGGAAAACTATTGCAGAAAAACAGTTTGGTGTCTTTTAGTAGTAGTCATAACTCTAGTACCTCTTGAGCAAAATAAATGAGGAGGACAGTCGCAGGGGATGAAGGTGTAAAGATAGGCAGGGACTAGATCAAATGTGAATATTTCAGTAGTTAGGTAAGAGATGGTGGTAGCTTTAACTAGAGAGGTAGAATTGAAGAGAATGGATTTAATCTTTAAAAAAATTCTTTTTAATTTTTATTGTGGTAAAAAATATCTAACATAATATTTATCATTTTAACTATCTATAGATGTGTAAGTTAGTGGCATCAAATACATTTGCAAAATTGTGTAACCATCACACTATGGACAGCCAAAACTTTATTATCCCCAACAAAAAAATGCTGTACCCATTAAACAATAACTCCCCCTTCCTTCCAGCCCTGGTAACCTCTATTCTACTCTCTGGCTCCATGAAATTGTCTATTTTAGGTGCTTCATGTAAGTGGAGTCATACAATCTTTGTCCTTCTGTACCTGGCTTATTGCATATTGCATCTGGCATAATGTTTTCAAGGTCCATTCATGTTGTATAATGTATTAAAATTTCATGCTTTTTTATTGCTAAATAATTTTCCTTTCCAAACCATATTCTATTTACCTAAAACAGAGTTAATCTTTATTTTGGATGGAGAATTGGTAAGACTTGGTTATGGATTAGATGATGAAGGAGATGAAGGTAAACAGGATGGTTCCTAGGTTTCCAACTTGCGAAAATAAGTGATAGGAGATTGATTTAGTGAAATGAGGAAGACTAGAGAAGGATATTCCTTAGTCCACATCAAACTGAATTAGAAGCCATAACAAACTGGATAGGGGACAATTCCTAAAGGTATGACCCTCGAATGACTCTTATTAAAATGATGAAATATGAGTTAACCATGTTGAGAGGTTTATGTGAGAAGGGGCTGGAAATGGAAGAAAAGAATGAACCAAATGATAAAAGTCATTTGTTGAGAACTTTGTTTTATTCCTTTTGCCTGGAACATCCTCCCCTAATTCCCCATGTCCCTATCTAAAAGTTACCTGATCTTCAAGTCCCAGGTGAAATGCCAGCTCTTCAGATCCCCTTAGGCAGTTATGTATGGCATTCACTATCTTTTAGCTGATCTAACAATTTTGTTCATTTCTTCTCTATTGGACCACAAGCCCTTTGAGAGCATGTATTACATCTTTAGCATATTTGCTTCCTACCTCAGGGCCCAGTACCATTGCCTTGCATGAAGAAGACTGGCAGCAAGTGTTGGGTTTTCAGTAGAGTACTATTATCAGAAATGGGAATGAAGGATGTTGTGCCAATTAATAAATGTATAACAAGCCAAGAGGCTATAAAGAATATTGGCTACAATAATTATTATTTGAAGATTTTTTAAGTGCTTTACGTCCTAATTAAGTTGTACGATTATCTGATGTCATTACATTTTTGGAGTGATGGATAATAAAACTCTCAAATAAGCATCATAAAAACATATTATCTCAAAAGAAAAGGTAGATAGACAATCCTAAGATAATTAAGGGCTGTCATTTGTTGTTTTGTTTTGTTACCATGTAATTCTGATTATATCAGAATGATTAATTCCTGAATGGAACTAGCAGAACAGAAAAATACAGATGTAGTTATTTCTAAATTTATGTGGAAATTAGGTTAGTATCTAAGATGCTGATGTTAGTTGAGATGTAACTTGCAAGTCCAAATGTCTTAAAACAATCTATGTGAACTCAAAATGTATTTCTACTATAATCAGAAGCACATACCTGCAAGTATGTATGTAGATTTCAGATGCAGAGGTGATGTGGAGAGAATTCTAAATTTTATCATCACGAGCTCTAATAGTTCACTTGGCAACCGGCAGTGTAGTTCTCTCACATCATGTTCTCATTGTTGTCCAGTTTTATGAAGATGTGACATGGTTTCACATGATGGGTCTGAAGAAAACCTGAACAATTACGGATTTAAATAAAGTACTCAGAAATCCATACTATACTTGGTCAAATGTGAAAATAAAGATTTTATTTTTTAAAAAAAGGCAAGAGTCTGGCTAAAGATAAACCTATAGCTCAGGGTGAGGAAGAGAAACATTATAGTGTAGGTTTACGTGAAAAGGAAAGAACAGAGAAAACAATGCTCTCCATTGTTTTGAGTGACGCAGAATTGGCTGGAATTCAAACACCACAGGAGACAAGATTAATATTAAGTATTTCTGTCAACATCCTGTTTGAAAATCTCAGCCAGGATCACAGGTATCTGAAAACATCCAACGGGGGTTTCGCCTGAGAATGAGTCACATTCTCTGTAGCAGAAAGCCCTAAAATATCAGTATAGGGTGTTAAAAGTCAAACAGAGCTTAGTGATCATCTTATCCAACTCCCATGTTTTACAGATAAGAAAACCGGGGCCCAGAAAACCCTCTCTCTCTCCTATTGCACTGATAGGCACCAGGTAGTAAAGAGAATATGAGCTTTGGAAATATACAGAATTAGGTTCAGATCCCAGCTCAGTCACTCAGACAAGTTCCTTACTATCTCTGAGCCTCAGTTTCCTCAACTGTAATGTATGGGTCACAATAGCTACTTTGCAGGGTGATTGTGAGACTAGAAGCAATGTACCAAAACATCTGGCACATAGAAAATGAATAAACACTAGATTTTATTGCCTATAGTCCTGGGATTAGAGGCAGAACAGGGACACTTATTTCAATCCAAGTGTGTTCTCAATATACCTTTGGAGTCTCCTGTCAGTAGATCCCTTCCCAAAAAGGGGGTGAGGGGGAGGGTTACTACACTCTTCTATAAACACTTAGGCCTTTAATAATCTGGAAATATCAAATGAGTCAGTATTGTCTAGAATGCCAAATGAAACTTACTAATTTTTCCAGAACATCAATATAGCAGAGGATAGTTCAACACAAACGGCAGAAATCTAACAGCCTGGAGAAAGCACTTACAATACAGCCAAAGGAGTCTTCCTGAATTGAATCGTTCATACTTCAGTATGTGCAGGGACTCAGTGCCAATGTTGTGTGTGTATATGCCAAACCAGGCTTTATAAATTATACAATGGCCTATTTTTTTAATTTGGCAAGATTGTGTTAGATTTACCTAACATTTGAGGCAGAAAACAAAAATCCAAACTTTTAAAGATTGAATGAATTATAGCAAAAAGGTGAAGGAAAATTGCTGAAACCTTTATGGTTTATCTCTGAAGTGCTTATTTGTCCTAATTATCTGTCTCCATTGTATGTGTACATGACATGGAAATGCAGGCCCCACTACTTACAGGACAGACTTAATGAATCACAGACAATCTGACTGCTCAGATCCTTCAGTCCTATCTGATTCTAACTCACTTGTGTGAATATAGTCATTAGCCATGACGTGTTAAATTAAGACCATTTAAGTTTCTACAACCAGGCACTGCTTTCCTGAATACCTTCTTAGGATAGTCCCTTTGCAAACTAATATGAATCTAAGTCTCTAAGGGAATGCCCTGTGACTAGCTTCTCCTGGTTACTACTTGGGTTGTTCCCAGGCGCCGAGAGTCACCAGTATGGTGACACAGATCTGGGGAGCTGAGAGAGCTAAGAGGTATACAAGACTTTTGAACTGGAAAAGATGTTAAGGTCACAAATTATCCCAAAGGCTAAATCTAGCCAACCAAAGTGTTTTAATTGTTACTTAAAGTATTGGCTTGTGCTATATGTTAGATATTTTGCCATAGTTTCAACCAGGTAACAATCAAGAGATTTCACATTGCAAACAGGAATTCCAGCTTCCCTTGAAAACTTGGATAAACTGGCAACCCTGAGCCTGAATTCTTCCATGGCAGTCTTTGGCTAGAGCTGAACAGTTGCCTCCCCTTAAATGCAATGAGTTCTCTCCAGATGCCCCATCTCCCATCGCTCCTGCTGGGGTTACAGGCCAATTCTGCTCACTGATCTGTGTTCACAGCTCCTGATCTGGTCCAAAGCTACATTTTACAGAAGAGAAAACCATGCCCAGAGAGACCAAAAGACCAAGCTAGCTCCAGAACCCAGATCTTCCAGTCAACTATTAATGCATCTTTTTCCATTTAAAAAAATCTTTAATGAGTATTAGTCTGTTAGTTACTCCTTAAGAAATAAATAAGCACAAAATACAATCTAGAGCAAGATTTATAAGAAATGAAATACTTAGGTAAAAAGTAGTGCCACCTCAGACAAAATAGGATTGATTATCACTTGCTACTTAGATTGATCTTAGAAGGAGAACTAATTATTATCAGGCAATTGGTTTTGTATAATTAAAAAAAATCTCCAAATTGGCTTTACTTGGATCTTGAATGTTAACGCACGTAAGAGTCACTTGGAAAATTAGTGGAATTTAAATCCTTAGGTTCGTTTTGAAGAGGTTCTGATTGGGTATGTCTGTGTTGAGATGCAGGACTTTGCACTTTTAATGAGTATCACAAGTGATTTATTACACTCATTCATCAGAGTAAAAAGTCACTTCCACTTCTTCAGTTCTGATCTTAAGTTTCAGACCTTAATCATGGTACTCTGTTCCCCTTCATTCAGAGAATGGAAGTTTCCTATTTGTGGTCCTTGATTCTTTTCTTTCTTTTTCTGTGTTTTCTGTTTGGTGGTTTATTAAAGAAAATCCCAAAGAACATATAATGACTGGTACAGTACGAAGGGCCAATTCCCTAAATGTGATTGCTCAACAGAGTATTTCCACCGTGATGACTAGGTTACTAGTATGTAGTATCTCCTACTTACTCTACTGACTTCGCTTCTAACAGATGCTTTCTTTGAACCGAAAAATATTTCCTTTATGAATCAAATCTACCAGAAGTTTTTATAACTTTAGTTTGAAACTTCAGGTCAACTTGTTTTGTATTTCTTCCCTAAAACTTGTGTTTGTAAAAGGTTTTGTGCTGCATCTTCTATATCTTTTAAACAGAGTTTTACCAACGAGCAAAATAAATACTGTCACACAGAAGTTCCCTCACATTTGACCATTATTTCATTTCATTTAATTGAAATAGATCTTTTATCCTATATCAGAATCCATTTAAGTTTAACTTACTTGGAGCAATTTTAAAGAGAAAAATTCTATAGTCAGCTCAAAAAAAGTAAAAAAAAAAAAAAAAAAAATTAGCCTTTCATATGGCAAAGATTGCCAAAAAGGGGTATGATGTCTGCCCACAATTAATCCACATTGAAACTCTGCAAAAGTAACACCACGTTAGAGAAGATAAAGGGGGAAAAAAACATCATCAAAGCATGTAGTTGGATTCCCAGTGGGATAGTGTTGAAAGTCAAAGTTAAGGTTCTTAGGTTACAGGTACTTATAACAGAGCAATTCTTGCTGTGAAAGCATGCATATCAAACCAGGTCACCGTTACAGGAAGAGATAAGGCTTTGGAGGATTTTTAATATTATTCAGTGGAAAAGAACCTTATGCATATATGGAATAATACAGTTTTAGGAAAATTGCATATACAGCATTTTCTTTTCTTTTCTTTTCTTTTTTTTTTTTTTTTTGAGACGGAGTCTCACTGTGTTGCCCGGGCTAGAGTGAGTGCCGTGGCATTAGCCTAGCTCACAGCAACCTCAAACTCCTGGGCTCAAGAGATCCTCCTGCCTCAGCCTCCCGAGTAGCTGGGATTACAGGCACGCGCCACCATGCCCGGCTAATTTTTTCTATATATTTTTAGTTATCCGATTAATTTCTTTCTATTTTTAGTAGAGACGGGGTCTCGCTCTTGCTCAGGCTGGTTTGGAACTCCTGACCTTGAGCTATCCACCTGCCTCGGCCTCCCAGAGTGCTAGGATTACAGGCGTGAGCCACCGCGCCCAGCCGCATTTTCTTTTCTTTTCTTTTCTTTTTTCAGTTTTCCTCTCAGGAATTAGCCTTTAGAAAGTTTTCTCATCTCTTTTTTTTTTTCTTTCAAAATTTTGCATTATAATGAGTGCTGCGCTTTATGAGAACACTTCTAAAAAATCATTTGAAAGTGTGAAAATATTTAAGAACTTTTCGACTTCTAATGTATTTTACTTCAAAAGTAACTATTGTATTAGAACATGACATGATGCAGAAGTAATTATTTGACATGATTCAACCTTGTAATTAAGACTCTCCCTGGTAGCAAATGGGAAGACACACTGGGCAGTATAATAGTCGTGGCTTAACTAAGTTAACTTCAGCTTTATGACTAACGTAGGAACTTAGGAATTGGATAGTTTAAAAGCATGCTGGAGTATTTTCTAACAGCCTGAAAAAGAGCCTGATATGACCCAAATATTAGTTAATAGAGAAGAAGAGCTGCTTTAGTTACTTGATTCAGAGTTTCCTCTATACTAGAAAGCTTGTTTGTAGGTGCAGTAACTAAAAAAAAGGAAAAAGAAAAACTGAAATCATGCCCTACTTTGAGTAGCAGTAAGTGGTGCTGTGCTGCAGGTGTGAGGAGGGAGGGGGAAGGAAGGGGGAGGCGGTGGGCTACAAAAGAGAGAAGCTGGACATGAACACAGAAGAGCAAACAAGAAGACTGTGTGACTTCATGAAACCCAGATACGGACAAAGCAGACCTCGGGGGAGCCCATTCCCAGCTGTGTGGTCCGCTCCAGCCTCAGGCTGTCACGAGTGGAGGGAGGGTGGAAAGACAGAGGTCACTCCGGCCAAAATGGTCCCAGGGTAAATCTGTAGCAATTCTGTACTCAAGACGGAATTATGGTTTTCTCACTAAGCCCTCTGGCTCTGAGGCGCGTGGATGATGTCTGATGAGAGAGTTTTCACTGCGAACAGGGGTCCTTGACCTCAGTTTTGCTCTGTGGGGCGTGTTCTGGATCCAGGGCAGTGGCAACAGCTAGAGAGTGGGATTCTTAGAGTTAACTAGCTATTTAGGAAGAAAATAAAAATTTTATGAATGAGGAGATGAGTCATAGATATGTTTTGATATTTAGTTCCAAATGTTACAGAACGCTGCTAATTTTAAATTCCAGAGTAAAAGTTAGAAATTATGTCTTTATTTTTCTGCTTCGCATTGTTTTAGGGGTGGGTGGAGTGGGGAAACTTCTTTTCCAGTAAAGAAATGCCTTCATACAGAGGTGAAAAGAGAACCAGAAAAGCAACCATGCTATGCAGACGTTTGCCAAGGAGAGGAAGGTGTTCAGAAAAAGTGGTGGAGAGGCTAAGGCACCTTCCAGAGAGAAACACGTGCCCTGCTCCGCGGCTGCTGACCAAGCTCCCCATCCGCGCAGATTGTGCGCAAGACGCTGGCAGGAGAGGCGATGTTTGGAGAAAGAGTTTCTGGGACAACGGGGGTTGGCTTAGTCCTGAAGCCGCAGGGTCAACAAGCCCGAGGGCCTGCCCCTGAGCTTGAAGCGCACGTACACAGCCTCTCGACGGCCGGCCAGAAATATAAGAAGTTGTCATCCTGCACCAGAAAAAAAAGGATGAGAAAAAGAATCAATGAGAAAAAAGAGCTTTCAACAACTGTCCATTCAAACCCACTCGCCCAGCAGAGAATCTGCCGATTCAAAGCTCCCTCATGGGCTTGTGGAAACTCCGTGTAGACTCGAGCCTGATCTCAATCTTTCAGGACCAGACTCACGATTTGTAGTGTTTTCAAAATTATACTAAATTCTCAAAACAACTGCACATTAAACTTCAAATATTTACCCAGATGCCTTAACTGCGTGGATGCCCACGGGAACAACAAAGGGCATCACAAGGGCGCAGGCTCTGAATTCTGCGCGGGGCCTCAGGGCCCCTCAGCGTTGCCTCGTGCTCACGTTTCCCTGGACTCAAGAATGGCTTCAGAGGCCCGGAGAAAACCGCCCAGCTGGCTCCCTAGAGCACCTGCAAATGTAGCCATCGTTTGTCAGAGACATTTTAACATTTCCTTCGAATAACGAATTCTCTGGAGAAAGATGATACAGAGTGGAAGGAATCAGAAAAACTGGGATCCGAATCCCAGCTCGCTCATCTGGTATTTTGGCTGTGCCTCAGTTTCCTCATTGCTCTAAAACTGTAATAGCATTGTAAGATTTTGTTAGAAAAAATATATATGGGAACTCCTGGCACCATGGGTGTTTCTTTTCCTGGGGGTGTCTATTCCTGTTAGAGGTGCTACAACTAATTAGCAGGGTTGCATCCTAAACTCAGATATGCATGTAAAATGGAATTGTGTTGATTCTATTGATGCTAGAGTGTCCGTAAGGCCAGTGCAGACTGGGAGGCGGTGGGGGATTCGGTTCCAGCTCTTTATGGGATGTGGTAGGTTCACATTTCAGGAGAGCATGTGGGCTCAGACATATTACTATGATCTTTGGAAAATACGATCTGCCACATGTTTTGCTGCATAACCCAATTTTGAAGGTCAAAAGCTGAGTATAGCTTGTTACTCTTTTTTTTGTAATAAATTCCAATTTCTCTTTAGGCAGACAGATGCTTAGATGGGACTGGGAGTGCAAATAATTTTTTTATTTAAAAAGAGAAAAATACATTTATATTGTAAAACAGTATCACAAATGCACCTGTCATTAAGATAAATTGGCAATGTTTCCGAGCCATGACCTCCTGGACAGAATTGCTTGGCTTGCTACAGGTTTAGCTAACAAATAAGAGAGTTATAGCAACTTCTTCTATTTAATTAGGCTTTCTTAAAAATTATTTTTATTAAAGCAGTATTGTATAAAAGCTGATGTTCTTATGTGCCTCAGGTCTTATTAGTCCTCTTCTGAAAAAGGACTGAATTGAGAAAAAAATTAACTTCTGGGTTCAGAATAAAACTTTTTTTTCCTGGAGAACATATAATTTGGTCGAAAAAAAGTTTAAGTCTGTGTGAGTTGTTTTTTAAGAAGAAATTTAAATTGGTCCAAACAGTGGGACATGACTTAAATTATAAACAATTTATTCCTTCATACATAAATACTGTGGAAAAGGAAAAAAGAGAAAAAATAAAATAAATAAATAAATAATTGTATTCCATGTAATAAAATTGAACATCTACTTATGGTAAACAAAAAAGATAAATTCCTTTTTTTCATGGACTTTATGTAATGAAACTCATTTCATGTTGTTTCACTGAAATTTTCTTCAAGAAATTAAGCTGCTTTGTTAACACATTGACTGCCACACTAAAAAAAAATTTTTCCTTGGGGCCACAGTGTTTTATTACGAAAATAGAATAGAAATTCAAAAACAAAATTATCCTTTCTAATATAATGAAAAATCTGTTATTTTTTATTGTTTTATGTGCGTGAGTTATATGCAATTTGAAAAATAGTTCCCGTGGCTCCCAAAGTGAAGAGACATGAGTTACATATGCTTCACGAGGCCCTGGGCTCCCATGGCAGTTAATGTGTTAAATTGTGACATTGCGAGGGAGTCATGGAAAAAGCATTCCTAAGAAATAATTGTCAATGATCTGCAGTTTAGGATGGACCAAAATGGATAGAGCTAAGGCAAAGAAGGAATGCTTAGGCAGTCATCGCCAGACCTAGCCTTCATTTGTGCTTTTAATAATGATTGGTAAGAGTTTCTGCTAATGCAAAAAAATACGTATGTGAGGTGATGGGCACCTTGTAACACTCTAATATATTCAAGCTCCTACTGACTTTGACTGATTTAGAAAAGTGAACAAATCTAAATAGTTTGAAAACAGATAGAGAACATTAGAGAGTAAAGATATGAAAAGCAAACACAATTAAAAATAAAACCAAAAATAATCAAACAACTCCTGAGGGGTTGAGAGAAGAGAAGATGGTTGTTCTAGCACCAGTTCAGAGAAAGCCTAGGGAAAGAGGATGCCTTTCCAGAACCTTCCTTCCCACACCTCGTCAGTGAGGCCTTCCTCTCCATTCGTCTGTCCCATCCCACACATCTCTCATGGTTCCTCTCGAGCCCCGGTACCCGCAGCCATTGCAACCATCCATTCTATTTGACGGGCTCCCTTACTGACTGACTGAGCCCATCTGGGTTTCCCATTTTGGCCCTGGATTATGTCCAATTTTGTACCATGTACTAATTGTCATATTTTCAAGCATTGTCAAACCAACGCCCTGGTGCCAGAAGCAGCCAGTCTACCTTTGAGATTAGCCAGTCAACAAGAGAGTCAGAGAAAAAATCGATAACCTTGCTTTTTCAAGATGGAAACATACCAAGTGCAATGAAGCACAAATGGGAATATCTGTGTGGTCAGAATAAAATTGTGACCTTTTATCAGGGTCCCTTCTTTTTATATGGGTCATTGGAGCATGTTCCTGCACCAAGGTCACACTCTCAAGGGAGCAGTGCTAACCTGGCACCAACCCCGCCTCGCTCAGGCAAACAGACAAAACTGGTCTTCCCAGACCTCCTTGCCTTCATGCCACTGCCCAGGGAGGTGGAGACCAGGTGCTCTGCCACAGGCGGGTAATGGTCTTGAATACCAGGTGGCCCAGGAGCTGACAGAGTACTCGTCACCCATGTGAATACGAGCTACCAGTGAAAACCTGAAAAGTTCTGTCCAATTATTAATTCAATATTTTTTAAGATGGTGTTTTTCAAATCATGATCCTGAGATTGTATCAAAATCACCTCAGATGAAATATATGAATTCAAAGTCCTGGGCCTACCCCATACCAACTGAATTGAAATATCTGCAGTGGGAGCCAGAAACTCACATGTTTAACAAGCTTCCAACTGACTCCCATGCATAACTAAGTGTACAGACCAATGTTTGATTCTGTCTTGTTAAAGTTTTTAGACTGTTATTTTAATAAAATTAGCCAAACAAATATGCATAGAACTGTTCGTCCAAATTTAGATATCAGGAGATTTTTGCATTTTAGCAATTCAGATTTTTGGTTTCTTTAAAAAGTCAGAAGTTCTGGCTACACAAAGCTGCCTTCCTGCACGGCGAGGCAGAGCTGTATGGCAGCCTTCTTTAGAGGAGGGTGCGCACCAGAGTTGACCACAGTCCTCACTGGTCCCTTCACTCATTCACTCACATTTACCTGATTGGACCGGGCAGAAATTGGCACTTTCAGTACCTGTTGAGAGCTTTCTGGACTCTGTGATAGGGGAGGACCAGCGGCCTCTGAAAAATTAGATTTGTTAACAGATGTTTCTGGAACCCTCTTCTGCCTAATTACCTCAGCTCAGAACAAAATTCAAGTCAGAAAGCAGCAATTCTAATATGACAGATGGCTACTTTTAGCCTCATGAGAGTTGGGGAAAGCTTATGGCCCTTCTAAGTACACTACAGAGCTGTCAGCAAGCTGTCCAAGACCTGATTCCCAGACCTTTGTCTTTGCTTGATGGCTGGAACAAGGGAATCAATACAAAATATCTTTATGTCACCTCATGTATAGCCGTTAGGGAATTTAAGAGGGGAAAGTTAATTTAAGAAGGACAGTTTCCCAAGACCAAGACCATGTTAATTTTGACCCTTGAGAAACAAAGGTCAGAAAAAAAATGTCATGGGAGTAAGAAAAAGGCAATGCTCCTTGAAAACTGATGCTATTCCACTTCAAATCAATGACTCACGATGAAACTGGTGCACACATTCACATAATCACAGCACATGTTGATAAACATTCTTACATACAAACTGATTATTCTCATCTCTGCCAAAAATAGAGTATTTAACAAATATTTCATTAATGATAATATCAACAAAATTGTTAAGCAAGATAAAAATTATCTGCAATCTTATTGCCCTACCATGTTAATTTTTGCATATTAGCATAAAAATTACATAAATATATTTCTAATTACATAAATATATTCTACATAAACATATTTATACATGTACCTGTTTTTATAATCAAAATACTATTTTGTGTTCTGCTGTTTTAATAAGATCTTTTAAATTTCAGTACTATGGGGATCCCAAATATGATGAGTGTATTACATATATAAAAGAGTAATTGTTGAGGAATGGAAATCTTTCTTGTAACAAGATTAGCCAAATAATCTAGAGAAAGCATAACAACAGGAAGCTGTAAAACCATTTTTTCCATTCTTGGATCTGGATCCTGACATTCACAACATGCTTGTTAAAAAAGAACAACAACAACTTCCTGCCCTCATTCAAACAGTTTATGAAATGCTCTTCAATTTACTATCACAAACGTTCCTTACTTAAACAACACCCCCAGGTTTCACGTCCCTCCTGTCTGCATGCATTCATGAGATGTATATCATACTTGGCAGTGAGAGTGAAGTGACGAATCTGATGTTGGATTAGTCCTCAGCCAAGAATTCAACCACTTGCATGACTATAAATTGTGAAGTAAATGCCCTCAAAGATTGCTGCCTGCCATAGCTATGGAGAGTGTTCTGAGTTTATGTGGCATTGCAGGGAATAACCTACTGGGCAATTAGCAGTGGTGTTTGTATAAATGATGAGACCAGTTATTCTAGGCAGATAGAGCCTGTGAAGTACCCGAGGGCTTAGCAGTTGCTGTGAGTGTGGGGGTCAAAATTCTTATTCACCTGCAGTTGTTCTGGAGCATGCGAGCTTAACTTTATTGGTTCTATCAGTCAAGACTTATGTGGTTGCAAGTGTCAGGAACCCAAATTAAACTTACTAAAACAAAAAGGGAACGTATAGGCTTTTGTCACTGAAAATTTCAGGCACAGCTAGATCCAGATGCTTGGATAGTTTATCAGTGGGAGTCAGGAATCTGTATCTGTCTTCCGCCCCTGCTTTCCTTCACGGTAGTTCGATTCTCAGGCATGCTCTTCCCTTGCCGTAAAGAGGCAGACACCAGCAGCTCCACACTTGCTTTATACATGGTGAGCAATCCCAGCGGGATAAGAATTCCTCTTCTAGAACAATCCTGCCTAAGCCTGGCAATTCGCTCTCTTGGGGGAGTTTTTTTTTCCCCCCCAATCAAATCAGAATTTTATTTTGTTTATTTATTTTTTATTTCAGCATATTATGGAGATACAGATGTTTAGGTTACGTATGTTGCCCTTATCCCCCCTCCCCCCCCAAGTCAGAGCTTCAAGCGTGTCCATCCCCCAGATGGTGCACATTGCACTCATTATGTATGCATATACCCCTCCCCTCCTCCCCCCTCCCACCTGCCTGACACCCAATAAATGTTATTCTTATATGTGCACTTAGGTGTTGCTCAGTGAAACCAATTTGCTGGTGAGTACATGTGGTGCTTATTTTTTCATTCTTGGGATACTTCACTTAGTAGAATGGGCTCCAGCTCTATCCAGGAGAATACAAGAGGTGCTATATCACCATTGTTTCTTATAGCGGAATAGTACTCCATGGTATACATATACCACATTTTGTTAATCCACTCATGTATTGATGGGCACTTGGGTTGTTTCCACATCTTTGCAATTGTGAATTGTGCTGCTATGAACATTCGAGTGCAGGTGTCTTTTTTATAGAGTGACTTTTGTCCTTTTGGGAAGATGACCAGTAATGGGATTGCTGGATCAAATGGTAGTTCTACTTGTATCTCCTTAAGGTATCTTCATATTGCTTTCCACAGAGGGTTGCACTAGTTTGCAGTCCCACCAGCAGTGTATGAGTGTTCCTATGTCTCTGCATCCACGCCAACATTTATCGTTTTGGGACTTTTTGATAAAGGCCATTCTCACTGGAGGTAAGTGATATCTCATTGTGGTTTTGATTTGCATTTCTCTGGTGATTAGACATGTTGAGCATTTTTTCATATGTTTCTTGGCCATTATTCTGTCTTCTTTTAAAAAGTGTCTGTTCATGTCCTTTGCCCACTTTTTGATAGGGTTGTTTGATTTTTTTCTTGCTGATTTTCCTGACTTCTAAATAGATTCTGGTTATCAGCCCTTTAGCGGGTGTGTAGCATGCGAAAATTTTCTCCCATTCTGTATGTTGTCTGTTTGCTTTCGTGACCATTTCTTTGTCTGTGCAGAAGCTTTTTAATTTGATCAGGTCCCATTTATTTATTTTTGTTGTTGCTGTGATTGCCTTTGGGCTCTTCTTCATAAATTCATTGCCTAGGCCAATGTCTATAAGGGTTTTTCCAACATTTTCTTCTAGAATTCTAATCGTTTCACATCTTCGGTTTAAGTCTGTTACCCACTGTGAGTTGATTTTTGTGAGAGGTGAAAGGTGTGGATCCTGATTCAGTCTTCTACATGTGGCTATCCAGTTTTCCCAGCACCATTTATTGAATAAGGATTCTTTGTCAAAGAATTAGATGGATATATCTAATTGTCAAAGATTAGATGGATATATGAGGATGGTTTTATATCTGGGTTCTCAGTTCTGTTTCACTGGTCAATGTCCCTGTTCTTGTGATAGTCTCAGGATACAAAATCAATACACACTAATCAGAGGCATTCATATACACCAATAACAGTCAAACTGAGAACCAAATCAAAGACTCAATATCCTTCACAATAGCAACAAAGACAATAAAGTACCTAGGAATATATTTAACTAAGGAGGTAAAAGACCTCTACAGGGAGAACTATGAAACACTGAGGAAAGAAATAGCAGAGGACATAAACAGGTGGAAAACTATACCATGCTCTGGGTCGGCAGAATCAACATTGTTAAAATGTCTATACTACCCAAAGTGATCTACAGATTCAATGCAATCCCTATTAAAATACTAACATCATTTTTCACGGATATAGAAAAAATAATTTTACGCTTCATATGGAGCCAGAGAAGACTCCATATAGCAAAAGCAATCCTAGGCAACAAAAACAAAATGGGAGGTATCAATCTACTGGACTTCAAACTATACTCCAAGGCTATCGTAATGAAAACAGCTTGGTAATGGCACAAGAACAGGGAGTTCTTTCAATGAATCATTATGGCTGGATGATAAAAAGTTCTGGATGGACACGCTTAGCTCACATTGGCACCAGAGGGGCCTCAAAATAAGGTCACTTGCACCCAAATCATATATACTGAGAGCAGAAAAGGGGAGATTACCAAACAACAAAAACACAAACAAAAAGTAGTTGTCCATTACAAATACAAATGCTAAAAACTTGGTTGTAAGTCCCATTTTATGTGACCAAATTTGAACCAATAGTTTTTAAAAAAAATAAAATTCAAAGAAACAAAAGCTTCTATTGAAAACTGAGTTGTTCTAAGGCGGCAGCCAGTTAGTAACATTAAAATTAAATGAGAGCGAATTTCACCATGACAAAAAGTGGCTGTTATAGGTAAAATAATGACCCTCCCCAAAGCTGTCCTCATCCTAAACCCTGGAACCTGTGACTGTGTTACCTTACATAGCAAAAGGCACATTGGAGAAGCAGTTAAGGTTAAGGATCTTGAGATAGGGGCAGTAGCCAGGACTGTCCAGGTGGCCCAATGTAATCACATGAGTTCTTAAAGCCAAGAATCTTTTCTGGCTGAGGAAGGGTCAGAGAGATGCAACATTACTGGTTTTGAGGATAGAGACAGGCAGCCACAAGCCAAAGAACATGGACAGCCTCTGGAAAATGGAAAAGACAAGAAACAGATTCTCTCCTAAAGTTTCCAAAAGAAGGCAGCCCTGCCTTCACCTTGTTCGTAGTCCGGTGGGACCTGTGCCAGGCTTGTGACCCACAGAACTGTGAGGTAATGAATGCATGTTGTTTAAGCAGCTGTTATTTGTGGTCACTTATTAGAGTAGCAATAGAAAAGTAATACAGCAGCTATTCCCACACCTTCACACATTCCGTAGCCTAAATCCTTGGCACGTGGTTTAGTAAAGACCACTAAGAAATTCTCAGACTGAAGAGCCTCTTTTCGGCAGGGACATTTAATGCTCACTGAATACACATGTATCTCCCCCTTCCCCATCCTCTGTAGTTAGGTGCAGTCATAGAATTTTCTCTGGCCAATGGATTGTGAGTTTAGGTGATACACGCCATGTCTCAGACTGGGATAATGAAAAGCTTCTGTTCAGCTTTCCAGTTCTTTCTTTCCTGCCTGGGCAAACTGGAAGACTCGTGTTGATGTGAGCAGTGCTGTAGAATGTAATCATCTTGAATCCCTGAGACTCTGCTGAAAACACACTGCCTGGAGGACCACTGGATGTGCAGCAGATTTTGCATGAGTAAAAATTAAATTTTTATGTTTTAAATCACTGAAGTTTCCAGGTTTATTTTTTTCTGTAGACTAACCTAATCTATTCTGACTAGTACCCTTACTTAGAATAAGGCTATCCCTGGAGACCAAGTATCCAACCTACCAAGTTTAATGTAGAAGCTAATTTCTAATTTTGTCTTATCAACCTACGAATTTGCACCTTTAGGCTTCAATTTCCCTATACATATGACAGGGAGATATGTAATTTTATACAGCACTTGGAAGAATCTTGAATGTTATGTAAGTGACTATCCCTTTTATTTGTGGTGCTTATATCATACGGTGACGAGTTTTCATTTAGAAAACAAAAAGAAGTTTTGCATTTTATTAAGAAGTGATACTTTTGTTTTCTGTCATGGACGGGCAATGTTAATGCAGATACTATGCTTTCCTGTCAAGGCCACAACGTATGTGATGAGAATTGCCTTTTTCAAAATATTTTACATTTAAGACACTTGCCAAGATATTAATGAACTTCAGCAAAGAGCATACTTATGGCTATCAAAAGGTGCAACTGACAAGAGAAAGTAAACTCATAGTCTATGTTCCTTTTCTAAGAGAATTGGAATGCAAAAAAAAAAAGGAAACCGAGAGTATAGTCTATTTGTAGAGCGATGGCTTAACATTTTCCATTTAGTCATCCAATGTGATAATAACAGCTCAAGAAGAGGCAGAGATTACCCAGTTCTACTCCTTCATTTGATGGAAGAGAAAACTGAGAATTACAGAAATGGAGTAATTTATGCCAAGTAGCCAACAAAGAGAGAGAGATAATACCTGAGGGCAAGTCTGAGGGCAGATGGAAAGCAGCAATTTTGTTAAGGGCAGGCTAGGTTTCCATGATCAAAAATCACATCTTTTTTTTAACTATAAAAAAGTTATAAAGTTATCTCAAGTAATTTACATTGAAATTTTTTTGTATGTTACAATTTTTCAGAAATTCAGTATCAGTATCAATTATAATATTTTTAGATATGACAAGATCTTCTAATTATTTATTTTAGTTCTCAAAAGAGAGACTACTATACATAGATGTTAAAGTCTGACACCTAGCTCAAGATTTTGCTTTAAAGTGGCTTTATCTTAATCAGGTATTTCAAGAAACTAAAGATTTTTACCTCAATTTTACTTCAAAAAGGTTTAAATTTTCATTAACTGTATTACCAGCAGCTATAACTGGTAGAAGTAAGTTAGCTCACATAACAAGATTTGATATTTATCAAAAATGAAGTCATCAAAAATTTTTGCTGTGCTGGCAACTCTTTTCTCAAAGGAAACCTGTAAGAATTTTTGGCCATTTTGTAAAATTAGTTGAATTGATGTGATCTGACATCTGCCCATCTAGACCCAGTAAGAGTGACGCCAAACTCAGCAGGCGGTGCGATCAAGTTAAAAACAGCCGGCGTCTGTTTGTGGAGGGATGTAGAAGACTGTGGTCTGCTCGGGATTGGTGCTTTCTGAGAGGACCATCACAACTGAGAGCGTTAAACGCTCTTTTTGCTCCTCTGTAGCGGACCCACCTCGTTTAACGCCCGCTCCCGCACACACGCCGCCTGCACACACCCGCGGCTCGGTCAGCACTGGGAGAGCTAATTCTGTGGTTCTTTCCCAGGGTAGATGATTATTGTGGAGACAAAACTACTCAAAACATACTGATTATCCAAACCCGTTCATTTCTCCTGCTCATGTAATTTAACAGCTCTTTAATTTGGGACAAATCAGTTTTTCCCTTAGGAACTTAGAGGTCTATAGGTTTTTACTAAGAACTAAATGAAATAAAATTACATGAAAAGGGTTTTTCTAAATCTTAATTTTTATGGAAGTGTCATGGAGTATTCTTAAAATAATACTACAAGTCATTCTTATCTTTCACTTTCCCGAAACATATAAAAACTTCAAATAAATTAGATTGAAAATAGACAAATTTTAACATCACTCCTTCCTGATAAAATATAATTATGTTAGTGCTATCACTAACACTTTCACTTCCAGGAAAACTTAAAACTATTATATTGGTTTCTGATTTGAATTTTTATAGTGGTAGAAAAACAATGTTTTGAAATATTTTCTGATATAATTTATAGTCTCAGTAATTTAATTTAATTTTTATTTCTCCCTCAAATTTACTTTTGCCATAAGTATGAACACTGAGGCTCAGGCTTACTCCTCAGGATATGGGAAAGTAGACATTGTATAGGACAAAGAACAATTATTTAACTTTGGCATTTAAATTGAGATTCTCGTGCTCCATGATGAGATAATAGCTGTGAAAATAAGGCTTTGAAGAGAAAAAGTAATTTTCTCAGACTCTTAAATTATATTTTCATAGGTTGATCATATAAAATTTCTAATATTCAACTATTTTGGCCTAAAAGGTGGAAATTTACTATTGTTCAGCTTATGATGTATTTCAGAAGAAGAATTAGCCCTAGAGTATAACATAACCACGGAGAAGAAAGAGAGGTCATGTGATATGATATAAAGAAAATTCTTACCTCTCTGTTGCTAGGAGGAGGAGTCAGAGAAAGAGTAGAGAGAAAAGGTCTGTGAAGACAGGTGCAAGCTCGAACCCCTGGGCGAAAGCAAGTGCGGGGGGGCAGGATACAAACACCCAGCTGGGTTTGGGGCTCATTCACTATTTTACCACACGGAGCCTGAGGAGTTTTCAAGGCTCTTCATGATACCCTATGTTGACGGGCCAGAAATAGGAGCACTCCTGGTTCCAAACTGCAGGGAGAAGTTCAGTTCACTTTTTCCCCTGCTACCAAGAAAGATTAAGAGATCAATAAAAAGAAGAAATGCATTAAATTTTGAGCTACACCACACTAGATTTAAACATGTTCTTCGAAATGGGTTGCATTTAGGGAGGAAACAAACTTTTTCTGTTTTTAGCATGTTTGCAACTTCTTAAATTTTGCTACCTAATTTGCAGTCTCTTGTGTCCTTAATAGACAATAGTCCCGATCTCAACAGCTATAAAAGCTGTAAAGTTAAACAATTTGTCCATTGCCATATTGCTAGTTATTGAAAGAATTAGAAGCAACATTCATATTTTCTGCACTTGGTCCAGGGCACTTTCTAATAGAGAGCTTGTTGTTTTGTTTTTAAGTTTTAAAGTGCTAAGACAATGATTCAATGATGTTCACTGGACTAATGATAAATGCTTTTGTTTTTAAAATTTTTCTGGTAAATATAGAAAAATTCAAGACTTGACAGAATGGTTTACATATTTTTTCACTTCTTAGGAGAGACGAGAATCTCAGTTTATCTCTAAGATGGCCTATATTGCCTCTCCTATGAAAAAGAATAAATACAGGGATAACATTTCTATATTTTCAAAATTAGCTCATTTTAATTTGGCAAAATTTTTTCACTTCCCCTGTGGCTGCCAAGACAAGCACCTGTGTGAAAAAGACTTATGTTAAACTTAGACAAAAGAGAGGAAGTGTCTGTAAGAAAACGGAAATAATCGGAATGTATTGCAAAGAAAGATTGACCTTTCTGGGCTTCCAAAGACTCAAGGTGACCTCAGATTTGCATCCTCTCCCTGAAGCTAGAGGCTAGACCCTTTTCGTCTTCTTTATACATCTGCAAAATGATATGTGCCTTTCTGGCTTTGAAGGTGATGTATTGTAAAATCCTCCATTTATCTATCTTTAAACCGGATCACTATTCAGTGGGTTCTTAGAAGCATTTGGCATCTTCACTAAATAAAAATTGCAAAAGCTCAACATGCAAGAATGGGCGGCAGCTCTTTATATTGGCTTCTTAAGTAAATTACAAAGAATTCATGCCCAAACCTCTGTGGAAAGCAATATAGAGATACCTTAAAGAGATACAAGTAGAAGTACCATTTGATCCAGCAATCCCATTACTGGGCATCTACCCAAAAGAACAAAAGTCGCTCTATGAAAAAGACACCTGCACTCAAATGTTCATAGCAGCACAATTCACAATTGCAAAGATGTGGAAACAACCCAAATGTCCATCAATACATGAGT